>PVKN010011280.1:0-21959 GCA_004027915.1 Capromys pilorides | reverse complement strand
TCACAGTGTATGGTTCCAGAGTAAACACAGGGCAGGGGTGCAGAGAGCGAAAAAGCAGCACACTCATGGGATGTAACACTTAAGACATTAAAGAAAGTTTTAGCAAAAAATTTACATATAAAAGAAATGAGGGCCGGCGAGATGGTTCAGTGGTCTAAAGCGCCTGCTTAGGAGGGCTCAGGCAACTGCGGGGACTGCACCACATGCTGCGCCAGCGCCACCACCAGGGCAGGCTGAGCCAGCCACAAAATGAATAAATAAAGAAACAAACAAACACAACAAGCAAACAAATAAATAAATAAATAAAATTTAAAAAAAAAAAAAAAAAGAAATGAGGGGTGGGAAAGATAGCTCAGCGGTCTAAAGCACCTGCTTAGGTAAGCTTAGGCAAGCTTAGGCAACCACAAGGACCGCAGTTCAATCCCCAGCACCACATGCTGTGCCAGCCCCACCCCCAGGGCAGGCTGAGCCGGCCATAATAAAAAAAATTAAAAGTAAAAAAAAAAAAATTAAAGAAACAAATGAGAGGTGGGTGTGGAGGCACACACCTGTAAACCCAGCATTTTGAGACTGAGGTAAGAGGGTCACAGTGAGTTCAAGGCCAGTTTAAAATACAAGACTCTCAAAAAACAAAACAAAACCCTCCCCCTCCAAAACTACAGGATTTTCCTGTCAATGGATTTTTATCTTTACATATAAATCATCAAACTTAAAGAAAAATCTGACCCTTAGTGTGAATTTTTTAATCAAAGAACTCATGAACAGAATAGTGCCATTAGTTTTCAGACTTACCAAAGTATATTCATAAACCAGTCCTGCATGTCCCAAACAGTCAGGAGTTAGCTCATCTAAAGAATTGAGAGCTACCCCACCACAAGCAAGAGTCAGCCTGAAATATTAGAAAGAGTTTTTAAGAGAGCCACATAACATTATCAATTACATTCTGAGAAGACAAAGCTATACATGAAATTACATTCTAAAGTGTATCAACCTGTGTCTTTCAATACCCAGCACCACCAAATACGTGAATGAATGTGCAAAGGTTATATAAGGCGAGGAGAAAGCAATCTTTTTTTTTTTTTTTTAACTGGGTTTCAAACTCATGACCTTGCACTTGCCAGGCAGGCACTTATACCATGGAGCTATCTCCCCAGCCCTGGAGAAAAGAATGTTAATTCCCTTCCAGAATAAAATACCTAAGCACAACATACCCAGCGCCGCCCCCCCCCATACCTCTCCATGTTTCTCCTTTTAGCCCGACGCAGAGCTACGATGCCTTCTTTTGCAAGAGCATCCAAGGAGAAGGGATCAATTCCCTATAACAAAATTAAGCATTTCAGTATCTTTCACCTTAAAAAATAATGCAGCAGACAATTTCACTCGCAAATTTAATTTTTACTCACCTTTTGATTAATAACAACAAATCCTCTATCTGAATCACCACAGACTTTCTTCTTCAGTTCTACTATTTTTTTAACTCTATCTTCAATGAATTTCCTTTCGGCTTTTACTAGCTTTTCTCTCTCTTCTGCACTCTTGTAGAAAAAGCCAGAATTCACTTCTCTATTAAAAAATGTCACAGAAAGGGGAAAAATGTTTTATATTTTAAAGTAGAAAACACCAGGCCTCGATACTGGAATATTTTTAGGACTGAGTAAACCTAGAGTCCAGTTCCGCCCTCGTGCACCTTCAGAGGTGCCCACTTTATCCCGAATCATATCAAGGCCACCGCCCTCACAGTGGGAAAGTTTGTAACAAGGGATTGGCTTTGAAAAACAATTTCTCCTTCTATCCCTCCACTCCACCTTCAAAGGCCGTAAACTTACGTTTTCTCATATTCCAAGGAGACATTGCACGTGAGGATGTAAGCATTTTCCACTCTTTTTTTCATATCAGGGTGCCGTGCCCCATGGTCCAAAACAAGTCCCCTGATTAAGCTGTTAAAATAACATTTTTTTTGTGGTACCAGGCATCAAACTTGGGACGTGGCGCTTGCCAGGCAGGAGCTTATGCTGCTCAGCTAGCTCTCCAGCTCCAAAACATTTATCGTTGCTGATTTCCAGATGGGACTGGAACACATACTACCAGAACTTATTTTTTTTAATACTACCAAAATTTAAACACTAAACTGAGACAGTATTGATAATTTTCATACCAATGAGATTTGTGACTTTTCAGAGACAGTCAAAAGGTCAATTGTGAGAAACAAATATTGTAGAACACAAGATAGGCTGTTTACACAAATGCCAACTACTTTTCAAAGAAAATTATGGAAGAATTTAGAATTGTGGGAGGCTAATGTCTGGGGATGCAGCTCAGCCTAAGGGCCTGGGTTCAATCCTCGGTTCTTAAAAAAAAAAAAAAAAAAAAACTTCCCCGAAGAGACAGTGTGAAGTCCCAGCTGTTAGCTGCCAAACTTGCTATTACTTTCTTTGATAAAAGGTTCTCATTTGGGTAGAATAATTCACACCTGTAAAGAGGAGGGGGCTGAGGCTGAGGTAAGAAGGCTGAAGCCAGGGCAACTTAGTACGACCTCATCTCATAAAAAGAAAACAAAAAAGGGCCAAGGATGCAGCTAAATGAGAAGGGCTTGGACTGGATTCAACCTCCAGGAGTGTAAAAAAAAAAAAAAAAAATTAAAATTAGGTCTCAGAAATTTTTTAAAATTTTCTTTTTATTGAGGAAAGTTCCCAGTATGTGGCCCAGAACTCAAGGTAATACTACTGCCTCAGCCTCCCACGTGGTAGGTATCCAAAAAAATTCCTAATTCCCCAACAGTCTCTTTATATTTGGTGCCCAAGTATTTCAAGAAATATCAAAAAATCAATGCTATTCATATTCTAACCCTAAACATATCACCTCGCTCATTTCAAAAGGAAGTATTTCTTTCTTCTTTTCTGAGACAGGGTCTCGCTATGCAGTTCAGGCTGGCCTTGAGCTCACAGTTGTAGCCCTGGCTGGTCTTGAACTTGAACGGATCCTGCTGCCTCAGCCTCCTATGTGCTGGGATTATAGGAGTGCACCACCACGCCCAGCTCAAAAGCAAATATTTCTAAGAACAGATATGATACCTAGCAACTTATCTAACATAAATATAAATTTACCCACACATATTGGTCAAAACATGTATCATATAGAGCTGGGTGTGGTGGTGCACAGCTACAATCCCAGCACACTCCAAGCTGAGGCAGGATTGCTGTGTAGTGCTTGCTACAGAGCGAAATCCCGTCTCAAAAAACAAAAGCAATGTACTACATATTTTGGAGTTGGGGTGTGTCCCAGTGGTACAGACCCTGCTCGGCATATAAAAATCATAGGTTCAATACACAGAATTTAAAGATTTTCACAGCATTCTTCACCCACCTTGTATCAGTTTCCGATTTATGTTTCATCTCCATGATCTCAACCATGAACAGGTCAATAGGTTCATCTTTTCTTCTAATGGTCAAAATGGAATCTACCACAGCCTACAACAGAGGTATAAGGAATTTCTTTTGTAGCAGTTGAAACATATGCTCTGCACAACTTTTTTTCTTTTCTTTTCTTTTTTTTTGTCTTTTTGAGACAGGGTCTCACTATGTAGTTCAGGCTGGCCTTGAGCTCACTTTGGTAGCCCAGGCTGGTCTCAAACTTGCACGGATCCTCCTGCCTCGGCCTTCCAAGTGCTGGGATTACAGGTGTGTACCACCACGTCCAGCATGCTCTGCACAACTTTAAATACAGTTTCTTCTCTTTAAAATGGATCTTTTTTTAAAAAATACAATATACTAGAAATTAAAGGCTTAAATCATTTTTAAAATTTCAATTTGCATTGCCTCCCTGAATCAACACCCTCCCACTACATGTGAAGAAGAGGAGCAGCAGGTTCCCAACACAAAACGATGGTATAAATGGTTAAGGAAATGTGAATGCTAATCACCCTGGATCTGACCAGTACACATTATACATACATACGCACTACACATACAATTACACACACACATCCCATATCCCAGATTGTACCAGACATGTATCAGATTTAACACATACCTCTGTTAGGACATCTGCAAGTTCTGCATGAACTTTAGTACGCAGAGATGTTCTGGCCACATCTGTAAGTATTTCCCTGTCCATTTCCCTGCTTACTTTGACTTGTTCCAAAATCTGCAGGGCCTTTTCCTTTGCAGTCTCAAAACCTTCGGTAATTATTCGGGGATGAAGACCCTACAATCAACATTCAATTACAGAATCACTCCCTGCAACCTGCCCCTATAACCAGATGCAAATATAGTTCAGATAGTTTTTGAAGGGATACTCTGGATTACTCACAACACTTAATACAACTTAAATAATATGTGCTGCCTTTCTGAATACATTTAAAAGGAAAAATAGTCCTTTCAATGCAGAGGGAAAGAACAGACATTACTCTAGCACAGAGTCAAAGCCAAGGGAGCTACAAAGCACACTTGAATGTTTACTGTGCGAGCTGCCAGATAATGCCAAAACTCCAACTGGAATCCCAAATATTCACCTTCAATAGGAATATTTTATCTTTTTTATATGCAATCTAAAATTCACACTATTTAGCAATAAAAATCAACAAATGGAAAGACTAAGAATGCTTTCTCTTTTCTCCAGGAAATTTTGACAGTAAACTGATAATACTATAGTTTGCTTTAACTCAGAACTATTCCAGGGTAAAAAAAGTAGCAGAATTCTTAAGTGTTTAGTTGACCTTTCCCCTATACATATGCCTAGCCCTCATCTCTAGACCTCAACTAATCATGTATGAAAAAGAACTTTGTAAATTTTTTTCAGACCATGAAGTTTTTTAACCTGTCTATAATCACAAAAACTTCTATCAAGTTAGAACAAAGATTCCTCGCTTAGATCACATCTTTACATTCTACAGTGTGGCCTAGGCTACAATTAACACATCAATGTACACAAGTAACAGACACTTCCTATACACAATAGCACAAACACAGGATTATGTATACCTCAGAAATGTAGAGATCTGCCTGTTTCAGCAGCTCTCCAATAATCAGGACATTGGAAGTAGTACCATCACCAGTTATATCATCCTGGGCTGTTGCTACTTTTGCTATTAAGGAGGCTGTAGGGTGTTGAATTTGCTGAAAGGAAAAAAGAATTATTTAAATAGGCAGGCATTATGGTGTCACCAGTGATTTCGGCACTGTGGGACCAACACAATAATGAGCTCCAGGCCAGCTTGGGCTACCCAGTAAGCTTAAGGCTGGCCTATGTAGTGACCCTATATAGTATATATATAACTGTATAAACCCTAGCTTAAAAATCAGCATGACTTCAGTGATTTAAAATGTATTTTGGAGCTCAGCAGAGTGGTGCACACCTGAAATCCCAACACGTCGGATGCTGAGGCAGGAGGATCTCTGTCAGTTTGAGGGCACCTTGGGCTCCACAGTGAGTTCAAAACCAGTCTGAACTACATACCTACATACTGAAATGATGGCTCAAAACAAAGCATTTTGAAATCTGTGAACAGGCTCTTTAAATTCTATTATTTTCACCTCTATTTTTTTTGTCTTTTTGAGACAGGGTCTTGCAGTTCAGGCTGGCCTCGAGCTCATTTTGCAGCCTGGGCTGATCTCAAACAAGCAACAACCCTCCTGCCTCTGCCTCCTGAGTGCTGAGATTACTGGTGTGCACCACCATTGCCAGCATCACCTCTATTACTGATTTTTAAAAAGTCATACTTAGCTCTTCTGCACACATATTTATGATGACCAAGAAAAGTTCTTGTACAAATTTACTTCCCAGATAACTTCCTTTACTAATCAGGAAACCTGAGACTGACTTAAAAGTTACAAAAGCTGACTATCAAAAGTATGACAAGGTCAGTGGTTGTGGGAATAAGCCAAGTGCCTCCTAAAACAAAAGCTCAATAGCCTTCAGAATACCTTGGCATTGACCAAATAATTAAAAAGAAAGGAAAGCAGGTAAGGTAGCAAATGCCTCTAATACCCCTACTTGGGAAGCTGAGGCAGAAGAATCACTGCAAGTTTGAGGCCAGCCTGTACTGCACAGTGAAACTGTCTCAAAAAAGACTCCCCGATAAAATGCTGCTCCACTTCATCTCCCAGTCTAGCTAGTCTTTATGGACATATCACATATCACGATTAAAGTCCTCAATTTTATTCTCAACTCAAACCAGAAGTGATTCCTCTTTTGGATGCCAACTGCCAAGTTGTGGAAGTTCAGACACGAGTAAAATATATGTTCTTCTCTAACAACTTATTTTTGAACCCTAGTACTTTAAGGAGACTTATTGCCCTGAAGGTGGACTTAAGAGAGATCAAATCTAAGAATTGCTATTTCTTCGTTTTTTGTGGTGCTAGGCATGGAATCCAGGACCCTCCACATGCTAGGTAGGGGAGCACTCTACCACTGAGCTGCAGAGCCAGCCTCGGAAATTATTTATAAAAAAGACTCCTCCCTTCTCCCAAAAATACCACCTGGGATAATTTCTGGGGCTATGGTTGATTAATCTAATCATGATCCTTTTGCTGGCTCTTTTCTATTCTTCACAGCTCATCTTTTTGGGACACAATGGGCCCGGCTTGTTATTCTATTATTTTCACCTCTACCAAACTTGGGGTGGGTTAACTTGCTAACTTAGACTACAATCAGCAAGAGCAGGGTTCAAATGAAAGCCTGTTACACTCCAGGGCCCTTCACTGATTTCTACTGTATCATTACGCAGCAAGTAATTTTCCTATTCATTTCACTAAGATTACTTGTGGAGAAATCAGCCAAATAATTTTTTTCCTACCTGGAAGATGAACATTAGATATCTTTCCACAAGTCAAGCAAACTACAGGAAATTAAGCCCTTTTTCACCTCGCACATCAATCAGCCTCTTACCATTTCGTGAAGCAGCACATTGCCATCTTTAGTAAGCTTGATGTCTCCGGCGCCAGAAACAAGCCTGCTCAATGGGCAGAAAAATGGAAGTCACTCGGGGACGTTTCATGAGGAAATCGAAGCACTAAGCCCATCGAAAGTGGCCTTTCCCTGATGGTGGGGAGCGGGGACTCCCAAGACTGGCCACCCCCACGTTTCTCCGGGGCGTCCCAAGAGCTCGGTAAGAGAGGCGCGCACGCGAGCAGCTCTGTTCCAGCGCCCGGTTCGCGTCGCCGCCGGCGAGAGTGGTGGCTGGGCCGAGAAGCTGTGCCCGGGCACCGGAGGCCGGAGGCCGGAGGCCGGAAAGGGCCGCAGCGGCGAGCGTGCACCCCAACCCCCGCCCGCGGCGCCCCCACCTCCTGCCGGCCCCGCCTTACATCTTCATGGTGCCTTTAGGCCCCAAGTTGGTCCTCAACACGTCCTGCAGCCCCCTCGCCGCGCTGATGTTGACTGCCAGCGCCGCCTGAGCGCGGGCCACCTCAGCCTTGGGGTTCAGGGTTTTCACAGCGGCCATCGCTGCCCCACTGGAACGCTGAGAGAAAACTAACGTGAGGCGCAAACGCCCGGCTCAGCGTGGCCAAGAAGGTCTATCCGGGTCTTCTGGAAAAGTCTGGCACGCACGGCCCGCCCCCGGCGTGGGCACGCCTCGCCACCATTGGCTAGTGGGTCCGACGCGCTTGCTCATTGGCTTGCGGGGGCGCGCCACCTGTAGTTGGGCGCCATTAAGTTTGGGCGGAGCTTGGGCTTCTACAGTCTGGGCTTGTAGCGGTTCCTGAGTCACTGGACACTAGACAGGGCAGCGATGCCTGCCAGAACCTCGGCATGTGTGCGGTGAGCGCGAGACCCGGCTCTTTTAGACAGATCCCCGGCCACTGCGCGTATGGCGTGGGACTTGCCTTTCCCCTCAGTGGCTTACCCTCTCTTTTACTGGGTTTCTCGACCAAACGCTATGTGCTTGATGGCGTGCTGGGTTGGGTGGGGACACATGCGATACTTTTCTCTAGTATCAGTGTTTTATGAGACAGTGTCATTATGGTTTTGGAAAGGCTCAAACTAGCAATCCTTCTGCCTCAGCTTCCCAAGTGCTAGTATTACAGGCGTGCACCACCAACGCCCGGCCTTTTGATGTTTTTTTAAAAGGACTCTTTAGTTAAAGTTTGAGGCGCAAGCGTAGTAGGCGGTAGCGACGTTATTGGCGCGGTCCTTGTCCCGTTTCCAGGGAAACAAGTTGCCAGGGCTGTCACTCAGATAGAAGGCCGTCTAACTCGCTCCCTCTACTGGACAGCGACGAGATTGTGGCTCTGCATACTGTGACCAACCACCTGGTGCAGTCTGAGGACCACCAAGATATTATTGTTGCAGTTATTACTATGTAGTCAAATTATAAAAGAACTTCTGGGGCGTAAAAAAGTCCACCCGAGAAGTTATGTTTAAGGACCTGGCAACAGAGGGGGTTGTTAAACCTCCAACTATTGAAAAACAGTCTAGCTCAGCGTGGGAAAGATTATCAGGAAAACAAAACGCAAAACTGAAGGAAATACCAGAGTCAGTTACAAAATAAATAAATAAATTAATTAACCAAATTAAATAAGTGAAAAACGTGATTAGGAGAATTTTGTCACTGGTTCTTTGAACTTCTCAGTTTTCAGAATCCTTTTATGGGACCACTGCAAGATGAATGGAGACCGCAGCACTTTCAGCATGATGTCGCTTAGGTTTCTTACTACGCAAGGACAGAATGTGATAGTTGGCTGTGGAGCAGGGGTCATTTGTTTCTTTCCCTTGGTTCAAGCTTAGATTCCCATGGACTGAAATGTGCTTCTCCCCTTAAGTTACTTATGATTAGAGTCCCAGGGACTGTCCACCCAGGAAACATTCGGGCATTTTTTGACTTACCCAGTGTCTTTTTGTGGAAAATAATTGGAAAATCAAATTTATCAACCTGAGAGTCACTAGAGAAAGTCCTCTTGCTTCTGGACAGTACAGAAACAAACGGTTACATTTCACACAGTGATGTAGAGGTATTTTATAATGTGATCACTTAGTCTGATAATGCTGAAATAAGATTTAATGTAAGGCGGACATTGGACAGTGGGATCAGAGATCAGTTCCACTGCTTTATATAGTGGAAATCATTGTTCTTGAATTCTTTTTGGGTGGGGGGGGGGGTGGTGGGGTGGGGTTGCAGGAATCAAACTCAGGACCTTGCACTTGCTGGACAGGTGTTCATGCCATTGAGCTATCTCCCCGGCCCAGCATTGCTGAATAAAAGAGAACTCAGTTTAACCTTCTGAAGCATTATATTCTATATCAGTGTTGGCAACCCTTTTAGAGACAAGTGCCCAATCTGCAAGTCAAAATCCACTTACCACAAATTGCCAACACTGCAATTAAACTTGAATACTGAAGTTTTAGTTTAGCAAAAGCAAGTCACACATTAACATCTTGCGTCTTAAAAACAACATGCAGGCCATAAGTCTGCTGCCCTTGCCTATATCATCCAAAAAAAAATCTTCATACAGAAACTCAGGTATGTCAGTAATTTCTAAGTGATTTCAGATGTGAGGATTGGCATTTTAATTGAAATACTTTTCTTTTTTTAATGGCCGGCTCAGCCTACCCTTGGGGTGGGGCTGGTGCAGCATGTGGTGCTGGGGATTGAGCCATGGTCCCTGTGGTTAGCCTAAGCTTGCCTAAGCAGGTGCTTTAGACCATTGAGCCATCTTGCTGGCCTGAAATACTTTTCTTTACTACAGCCTTACTGATGTGAACATTTGCCCATTTCTATCCGAGCTTTAGCAAATGTTCTGAGAACTTATTACTGTTTGTCAAATAAATTCCGCTTTTTAAATGTTGCAGTTAACTGTGTCCCTTAGGAAAACCTGTAGTCCTCCTGCCTCAGTCTCCCAAGTAGCTGAGGATGCAGGCGTGTGCCACCGTATCTACTCATTAAATTCTCAGAACAATCTTTTGAGGTTGATAGGTCAGATATTATTATTAAATTTTTTTTTTGTGAGACCGGGGTTTGAACTCATGACCTTGTACTTGCCAGGCAGGCACTTGTGTCACAGAGCCATCTCCTCAAGCTCTAGGTCAGATATTATTAAGCCAGTTGCACAAATGATTAAGTAGGCAGAGAGATTAAATTAGCAACTGAAGAAACCTGGTGTGGTGGTGCATGCCTGTGATCCCAGAACTGGGGAGGGTGAGATAGAAAGATCACTACCAGTCCAAGCTGCTTAGTGAGACCCTGTACCAGATAAATACATAAATAAAAGATTTTTTAAAAAATATTAAATTATCGGGGCTGACAAGATAGGTCAGCGGTCTAAAGCGCCTGCTTAGGTAACCACAGGGACTGTAGTTTGATCCCCGGCACCACATGCTGCACCAGCCCCATGCCCAGCGCAGGCTGAGCCAGCCATAACCTAAATAAATAAATAAAGTTTAAAAAAAAGATTAAATTATCAACTGAAGGTCACACTGGGATGTATTAGGAGAAGGCAAAAAACCTGGTTCCACCCTTGACTCTACTCTTTGTCTCAACCCCCATATCCGAATACTCTGCTCCCTTGAGTGTTTTTTGCTTTTAGATATCATCCCTATTTTTTTTTTTGTTCCCATTTCCAGTACCCAAATCCACACCCTTGTCTTACTGTCCTCAATTTTAGACAACATACTCCACTCCCAAAGTGAAACAGGGAAGGTTTATTTAGCTCACAGTCTGTAGAAGGTTCAGCCCACAATAACTGGTGCCAAGGTAGGGTGACACAGGCAGAGATGCCACAGTGGTGGAAGATACGAAAGCAGTGGAACGGGTTGGGGCGAGAAAGCCTCTTTCTGTCCCCTGTACTGTACGCAGGCTCTCCACCATAGGGCAAGTGTAGTGCCCACTCCCTCAGTCCCTGCATGAAGCCATGAGTCAGTCACAAACACTTAACTAGATTCAGCTGCCTCCAAAAAGCCCACCCCACAACCACATTAGATTTTGGGGGACATCCAGACACAAACCATAACATTCCACCCCTGCCCCCTAAAGATTCAGGCACATCCCTTTATTCATCTCTAAAAGTTATCAAAGTCCTAGCAGTTTCAGCATTGCTGGAAAGTCCAAGTCCAAAGTCTCCTCTGAGATTTAAGGCAAACTCTTACCTGTGAGCTCCTGCACAAATGAAAGAAAGTTAAACACTTCCAGCATCCAGTGGCACAAGATAAACATTTTGGTTCCAAAAGTTACGAACAAGGGGATACAAAGGAATGTAACCGAGGCAATCTAAAACCCAACAGGGTAGACATTAAGTCCTGTTGTTCCATATAGGGCACCCCTGGCAATCTGTGGCAAGTTGTTTACCCCCCTGGGTTTGGGTGGCTCTGCCCCTGTGGCATTGCTTCTGGTTGCAGCTCCCATGGCTTCTCTCTTGGTTTGCTCTGCTCCCTCCTTGCAGAAGGTCCACATTCCTGGGTTCTCCAAGCTTCTGAGGCCTCCACTGCACCTTTAGCTTCCCCCTCATAACTTCACACATTTACCCTCTCTGGGGCACACTGCCTGGCCTAATAGGTCTTCTGAAGTTGGGATGGAAGCCTTTCTAAGCCCACAACTCTTTCATTCTACATCCTCTTAAAACCAGTGCCACAGAGATGATGCCAAGATCTGTTGCCAGCTGGAGCAGAAGCCAGTATCTAGGCTGTAAGAATTGAGTGCCAGGGCCAGCCAGATATCTCAGTGGATTAAAGCACCTGTTTAGGTAGAGTGCTGTGGCTGGAGTTCGATCCCCAGCCACCCCTGGGGCATGCTGAGACAATGATTGAGACTGGGTGTGGTGGTGCTCACCTGTAATCCCAGCACTTAGGAGGCTGAAAACAGGAAAATCACTAGAGTCCAATCTATGTAGTGGGGCTCTGTAGACCCCACTATATAGATTTAATGTACTAAATACATTAGTAGTATTTAATGTACTAAGTACATTTACAAAAATTGAGTGCCCAGATCAATGGATGCTCTGCATCCAACTCTGCATCCAAATTCTCTAGGTTGCTACAATTCTAGAACATACTGCTGTGTGGCTTTCTTCTTAAAGCAAAGTCTTTACTTTTGCAATTTTAGAGTTGTAAAGTATGGAGGTCTGCTTCTTTTTGTGATGTACTCAGGTCATCTTTTCCATTTTTCTGTTGTTCTCAGCAACTGAGATCATCTGTTCTGTCTTTGTAGTCCATAACTTTACTGTAGTTTTTCTTTTTCTGGCCAAACTCACAACATTTTAACTCATTTTACTGGGTTCTTTGCTCTTGATTCTCAACATAAACTCAGCTAAAAGCCCCTAAAAGTAGCCATGTCACAGCCTCAACATTAGACTGCCTTGAAATTCCTTTTGCCAGATTAAATAGTCTGCTGTCTGTAATCTCAGTCTCAGGCAGTCTCTGGACATGAGCAAAGTACAGAAAATCTTTCTGCCAAGCCATAACACATATTGTCTGGAACCCAGCAGCCAATACAGCTCTTCTCAGCAGAAACCACCTGACCCTGTTTTTACCAGCACAGTTTCTATCAGCCTCCTGATCTGAGCTCTGACCAGAATTTGTCATACAATACCACCCAAGGCATTCTAGCTCATTTTTTTCAACCAGCATCTCCAAATCTTTCCAATCTCTTCCCGCAAGCCATTCCCAACAGCACTTAAAGCATGGCCCAGTATAGTCACAGCAATGACCTCACTTCTCTGGTACCAAGTTCTGTCTTAGTTATTTCCTCATTGCTGAGACAAAATACCCAATTCCCAAAGTTAAAGGAATAAATGTGTATTTAGCTGTTTATTTATCAGTTTGTAGATATTTCAATCCACAATCAGCTGACTCCAAGACAGGGTGGCACAAGGCAGAGGCAGCCATTCATGGTGATGGAAGGCGCCAGAAGCAACAACATGGGACGGTGGAGCAAGCCTCTTCCTGTCTTCTATATTGTTGTCAGCAGGCTGCCTGCCCAGGGCAAGTGTAGCACTCACTCTTCTAACTCTCACATTGGACCATTAATCAGTCACAAACTCTAGATTCAGCTGCCTCTTCACCACACGAGGTTTTTGGGGTACACACCCCCCCCTTTGGTGCAACTAGGGTTTGAACTCATGACCTTGCACTTGCCAGGCAAGCACTTGTGCCACAGAGCTATCTCCCCAACCCCTATCACATCTTGATTGGCTAAATGCTACAATGCCCCAGAAATTGCTCCCCATTTATTTCCCATGTTTCTGCTGGAGCAGTCTCATGCCCACTGCTCTGCTCACAGTACCTCAGGTATCTTTAAGGTGGGAGGCTGGAATCATAATGTTTCACACAAACTCGGAGCCTGGCACAGCTTGTACCTGCCTCTCTGAGTTGAGAATCCTCCTTGCCTCTTAACTTTATCCTCTGCTTATCCCAAATTTTTCAGGTCTTAGAATGTTCTACCTACCTTTTCTCAGCCCATAATATCCTCAGGACTTCTTTCCTCCATGCCCATCCCAATTTCCAACTCCCATCTCCATCTGGGGGTAGAAAAATAAACGTTCCTTATCCTGAAAGATGCACAAAGCTTGGTCAGGGAGATAAATGTATAAACAAGTGAATGGCATGGTATGTGATATTTAAAAGAAGAATGAAGTGCTATGAAGCCTTTAAGTTTGTGGGGTTTTTTGTTTTGTTTTGATTTTGGAAGTACTGGGGATGCTCTACTAGGGTGCTCTACTACTGAGCTGTATCCCCGCTCTCACTCCTTTTCGTTCGTGTGTGTGTGATCCTGGGGATTGAACCCAGGAGCTTTGCACTGAGGTACATCCCTGTTCTTTTTTCACTTGTTTTTTCTGACACATGGTCCTGCTGTGTTGTCCAGGCTGACCTCAACCTCCACACCCTATACCTCTTCCTCTGTGTGGACCAATACGCCTGTCTCATATCTGTTAACTCTTAGCATCAGTGAAGTCTTTCTGGAGGAGGCAAGTTTTGAATGGAATTTCCAAAGATAGGATACCCACACTGTAGGAAAAGAAGGCTCAGAAAAGTCACTTTGGGCCAAGAGTGACAGTGGAAAGGCTGGCACATCTAGAGAGAGGTGGGTATGGAGGATGAAAGGAAGAAGAAACATCTGCAGATATAAGTTTTTGCATTTACTGGGCCTCCACCTATGAGCAGTGGGAATCCACAGAATAACCCGGTTGAAGATAACCTCAGAATGGGGTAAGGAGAAAGGAAGTAAGGGAAAAGAAAAAAAAAATGATGAGAAGAGAACGGCAAAATGCAAACAGGCACTTATTTTGTAAATAAGGAGAAGACAGGGGCGTTGAAGGTAGGATGGGAGATGGGAAAAAAGAATCAAGTTGTGTCATTTACAGGTACAAATTCCCTTTAATGAATGTGAGCGTTATGCATCCCTAAAATGTACCAATAAATTAGTTAATTAAAAAATAAATACATACATACATACCCTGGAGATGCCATGGAGGACGGATTAGGGGAGAAGGCCAAGGATAGGGAAGGCACAGAAAACAAGGCTGTGGAAAATTTGTGTAGTGGTGATGTGCAGAGTACTGAGTGTCGCTCGGGGGCTGGGCACTCGCATGCTAAGCCCTGGATCCGAGCTCCCTGTACCGCAGAGTTCATAAAGTGATGAAAGCATAATTGGTTTATAAACAGCTGTTCTTTTTTCTTTGAGGGTGTCGTGTCGTGTCCCCCCCCCCCCCCAACAGGGAATCAAACTCAGGCAGGCCCTTGTGCCCCTGAGCTATCTCTCTGGCCCTGTTTGTTTTTATAAAGCCTCTTTCTTCCAGTTTTTATTGGCACGTACTTGCCATCATAATGATGCCATTCCTCATGAGCAGTTCAGCACACTGGCACAACACATCATAATGCTTTTTCACTCTTTTCCTTCTTTTCTTCCTTCCCTCATCTTTTGGTCTGCTTCCCATGTGCAAAAGATTCGTCTCACTATTTCTTTTCTTTTCTTTTTTAAGACAGAGTCTCCCTATGCAGTTCAGGCTGGCCTTGATCTCACTATGTAGCCCTCAGACTCCTAAGAATCATCCTGCCTCAGCCTCCCGAGTGCTGAGATTCCAGCTGTGTGCCACCATACCTGGCTTATCTCGCTCTTTCCTATAATCTTTTATTGTGCTCTTTATTTATGCTTCGGGTTTCTCGTATAAGAGAAATTATGTGACATTTAAGTTTGTGCGTCTGATTCATTTCATTTAAGATTGTGATCTCAAGGTGTTTCCATTTTCCTATGTAGTTTCTTTATGGCAGAGTAGTACTCTGTGTGTAAATACCACATTTTCTTGATCTGTTGATGAATGTGTAGAACACTTTTACAATATAATGTGTGCTGTTACAATCATGGGTATGCACACATCACTGGATAGAATGTCTTTAATTACTCCAGGAAGATACCTAGAGCAGAAATAGCTGATTGAGTGGAAGTTCTAGTTTAAGCTTTTGTTTTTTGTTTGTTTACATGTATTTAGTACAGGGTCTACAGGATTGCACTACATAGCTCAGACTCACAGTGCTGGTATTACAGGTGCGTGCCACCATGCCCAGTCTCAATTGCCAGCTCAGTGCACCCAGGGGCAGGCTTGCATGGCAGGCTAGGATTGAACCCTGGCTGCTGTGCTCTGCCTAAGTGGGCGCTTTAGTCTGCTGACCCATCTGGCTGATCCAAAACTAGATGTTCTTGATGTAGGTAAGGAAACATCTTAAACATCATGTATAATTGCCTCCCCCAGTCTAAACAAAAAAGGAAAGGCCATACATTCAAGTATTCACACTGGCTATATAAACAAATTCAGTCTGGGCATAGTGGTGCTGGGGATCGAGCCCCATCCCTGCGCTTGCCCGAGCGGGCACTTAGTGGGCTGAGCTATCTTGCCAGCCCTTTAAGCTTGTTCTTATTTTCCTACTTCCTTGACATGTAACCTAACATTTATTGAGGTCTTTGTGTATTTCTGGTGTGGAGATATGTTACTATAAAGTTGCCTCTTACTACTGCTTTTGCTGTATCCCATAGGTTTTGATATATTTTGTGTATTTTCATTTGTTTTAAGAAATTTTCTTTCTTGAGGCAGGGTTTCACTCTGTAGTACAAACTAGCCTTGGCTCACTATGTAGTGCAGAGTGGTCTTGAACTTGTGGCGCTTCTCCCACTGTGGTCTCCTGCAGCTTGGTGTTATAAGCACGTATGCCAAGCCTGTTCTGCATCAGGAGATTTTTAAATTCGCTTCTTGGTTTCTTCCTCAATTGATTAACTGTTCAAAGGTACAGGGGATATAGTTCAGGAGGCAAACATTTGTCTAGCATGTACAAGTCCCTAGATTTTCCCTGGGGAAAGATACTCTATATTTGCAGTTTCCAGAGTTTTTCTTTTTGTTGTTGATTGTCAGTTTTCTTGTTTTGGAGTTGAAAATTACTTTATATTTCAATGTTTAGATCTTTTTTTTCTTTTGGGGTTTGTGTGTGTGTGTGTGTGTGTGTGTGTGTGTGTGGTGCTGGGGATCAAACCCGGGACCTTTTGCCTGGCTGGCAAGTGCTGTACCAGAGAGCAGAATCTTCAGCTCCATGATTTCAATACTAAAATCTTTGAGACTTTGCTCTTTGACCTGTCATATGATCTTTCCTGGATTACATTCCTGCATGCAGCCGCTGCCAGATGGATTGTTGCGTAGCTGTCTGCTGTCCATCAGATCCACGGGTGTAATTTAACAACTGTTTCTTTGTTGATTTTTGGTCTGCTGCGCTGTCCGTTGCTGAAGGTGGTGTGTCAAAGTCTTCAACTGTTATTATTGCCAAATGTGATTATTGTTTGGTGGATTTGTCTCAGCCACTGGGGTACTTGTCAAGTGTCTCAAAAATGCTTTCAAATCAATACATTCTTGTTTAGCCCAATCTTATATTCTGCTTCAGAGAATTCTTTTTTTTTTTTCCTGACACAATGTCTCACTGTGCAGTTCAGGTTGGCCTTGAACTCGCTATATAGCCCAGGTTGGCCTCAAACTCATAGCTACCCTCCTGCATCCTCCTGAGCTTGGGGAAGACAAGTATGTGCCAGCACATCAGACTATTCTTTAAATATGTTGTCATTAGTGTCTATTAATTTTACAAAGTGTTGATCTTCCGTATAATATTTTTAAATGTATATTTTGATTGTATCTAGCCCTCATGACACTCTCCTCGCTTCTGTTCCTCTTGTCTAATAATGGTCTCCCTTCTGATCAGTGAGGTGGAACTGGTTCTTTCAACCTTATTTGTTTGTTTGTTTGTTTATTTATTTATTGCTGGCTCAGCCTGCCCTGGGGGTGGGCTGGTGCAGCACGTGGTGCCGGGGATCGAACCACGGTCCCTGCAGTTGCTTAAGCTTGCCTAAGCAGGCACTTTAGACTGCTGAGCTGTCTTGCCAGCCCTGGAACTAGTTCTTTCAAAGGGTGGGGAGGGATCCAGGAATGAAGAGACAAGAAGGATGGGTGGGGAAGGGGAAGGAAAAAGGATGGAATGCAATATGTTTGTGTATCAGCTACCCCGAGATAAATGTATTTCATATGTATAAACATACACTAAGAAAAAAAGAAAATATAGTCTCCCTCTTCTATATCAACTCTTTAAGAGTCCATATGTTAGGGACAATGTGTAAGACTTGTCTTTTTGATTCTGGGCTTTTCACTTAACATGACGATCTTCAGGTCCATCTATTTTCCTGCAAGTGACACAATTTCATTTTTCTTTACAGTAGAATAATTCAAATTATACTGATACTATTAGAATTAGTAGTTGCCCTCATCAGTCTTACCTAAAGTAGTTGATGCTAATTGATTATTAAAACTATTACAGCTAGATTTTTTTTTTAAATTTGGCACAGGGTCTCACTATGCTGCTCAAACTTGTAGTTATCCTCCTGTCTCAGCCTCCCCAGTGCTGGGGTTATAGGCATGTGCCACCACACCCTATACCTGGGTTGTCACAGGGGATAGAACCCATGTCCTTGCACTTGTGAGGCAGGCGCTTAGATTGCTGAGCTATCTCCCTGACCCTAGATTTCTTTTTTCTTTCTGGCCTTTGTGTTTAGACTTGAGAATCAGCTTGCCTCTCTACTTAAAACTTTTTTTGGGAGGTTGATTTTTTATAGGAGGTGTTTTTCTTTTTTTGGTGCCGAGGACCAAACCCAGGGAGGCTGATTTTTTGAGAAAAGGTTTTACTATGTAGTCCAGGCTGATCTTGAGCTCACTATATAGTCCAGCATGGCTATGAGCTCACAGTGACCCTCCTGCCTCAGTCTCCGGTTTCCTGGCGTTCCAGGCATGTGCCAGCACAACCAAGCAGTTTTACATTATACTTCGAGTTTGAAGTTGTGAGACTCTAAAGATCAATTGTGAGAAACACTCTAGTTAGTATGTCGAATGTTATAATTCATGTATACATCTCACTATTTACTTAGGTTTTTAAATTCTTTCACTGAGGTGAAATTTTCTGCAGATCTAATGTATTTTATTAAACTTAAACCTAATATTCTCTTTTGTTGTAGTAGTAGTTCTGGAAATTGAACCCAGCTATGACCCGTGTCTTTTTTATTTATTTTAGGTTGCTAAATTGCTCAGGCTGGGTGGAACTTGTGATCCCACTGCTTCGGCTCCTCAGAGGACTGGGGTCACAGGCATGGAGTGAGGAAGTTCTGTTAGGAGTCTTAATTTACTGAAAGTGTTTTTCAGAGATGGATGTTGAATTCCGTCAATTTGGTTTTTTTTGAGGCAGAATTTTGCTATGTAGTTCAGGGCGACCTTAAACTCACTATGTAGCCCAGGCTGACCTTAAACTCATTGTGATCCTGCTGCCTTAGTCTGCTAAGTCCTGAGATTAGGGGAATACACTACCAAGTTCAGCAACTTTTCTTTTTTAGTAACAACTGGTAAGTTAATGAGATTATCCTTACTTAGACTATTGATATAGTTGATTACATTGTTTGAAATTTTTTTTTCCTGCAGTACTGGGGATTGAATTTGGGACTGTGAGCATGCCATGCAGGTGCTTATGCCACTGAGCTGTCTCCCCAGTCCTCTTGTTTGATTTTTTTAGTGTTAAACTGGTCTTGCGTGCCTGGAATAAATCTCATTTGGGCATGGAGCATGATTCTTTCCATGTGTTGCTTCATTCTTTTTTTGTCAGTGTTGCTAAGGTCCATCAGTTTTGTTGGTCTTTCCAAAAAAGTGAGCTTTGAGACCAGGTGTGGTGGTGTACACTGGTAATCCCAGCCCTGGGGAGGCTGAAAACAGGAGGATCAGTAGGAGTCCAAACTGGGTAGTGAGACCCTGTACCAAATACATCTTTAAAAATTAGTTTCTGGGATATCTTCTTTTGTACCAGGGATCAAACTCAGGACCTTGTGCTTGCCAGCCAGGTCCTTATGCTGCTGAGCTATCGCCCTGAACCTTTTTTTTTTTGAGACTTGGTCTCGCTATGTAGCCCAGGCTGGCCTTGAACTCCCTGCAGTCCTCTTGCCTCGGTGTCCTGAGTGCTGGGATGGTAGTCAGGCGCCGCCATGGGCTACTATTATTAAATAAGGTAAAGGGAGTAAGGGGGAGGATGGAGGGGAATAGGCCAAAAGAGGTTATATGCATGTTTCAAAAAGAACTATGCTTTTTGATTTATACACTTTTGCTTTCAGTTCTGTCAATTCATGTACTAATATTTATTGTTTCCTTCTGCTTGCTTTGAGTTTGTTTTATTTCTCCTATCTTTTCTCTGTTGTCTTCAAGTTTGCTGATCAAGTTTTGTAGTCTTCCATATTCATCTAAACCCATCTAGTATATTTTCATTGCAGATGCAGTAATTTTTAGCTCTAGATTCTCCATTTCATCATTTTAAAAATTCCATACTCACTCGGTATGGTGGCCTACACTTGTATTCCCAGCTAAATGGCAGGAGGATCACAAGTTCAAGGCCAACCTGGGCATTTAGTGAGACCCTGTCTCAAAAAATAAAAAAGGCTGCACTTGTGGCTCAGTGGTAGAGCGCTTAGCTAACTTGTGCAGAACCCTGCGTTTAACCCCTGTGCTTAACCCCTGTGTTTTGTGTGTTAGACCATGAGGATAATCCATTCTAGGGACCTGGGTTCTGCTATACTCTTTGAAGAATTTTCCCATTTATTTTACCAGGAAGTGAAATTCCTGGCTGCTTGCCTTGTTCTGTGGGTACACTGGGAAAATGCTTGGTTAGGGACTGGTCTGTTTCAGTTTTCCCTTAGTCTTGGAGCAAATCTTTGCTCTGGGGACACAATATTTATTTCTAAACTGTGGTCCCTGCTTTTACTGAAAAGCTTAAGATGAGCTCCAAACCTCTTTAATTTGATAGGATTCAAGTGAAAAACTGCTCTGTGGTGAGCAGTACCGAAGGCTCTGTCTGACTTTGAAGCTCCCTGCATGCACGTAGGGCTTCATATATTACATTATAAATGTGTATAGTACACATATTTATTAAATAGAAATGGATCTATGAAATACCTAGTATATTCACAGACAATAACGAAATATATATATTTGAGTGTCACAGTGACTATGAATGTTCACAGTTTGCTGAAACTGTTCATATATATATGTATATATATATGTGCCTCTTGACCTTGTAAAAAGGTTTTTCCCAAGTGCATTCCTTAGGTGGAATTAATGGGTCACAGAGAATGTACATCTTCAGTCTTATTATATATATATTACTTATAAGATAACATATGTATATATATTTATTTTTTTCTTTCTTTCTTTATATTATGGCCGGCTCAGCCTGCCCTGGGGGTGGGGCTGGCGCAGCATGTGGTGCCAGGGATTGAGTGGAAGTCCCTGTGGTGGCCTAAACTTTCCTAAGTAGGCGCTGCAGACAGCTAAACTATCTTGCTGGCCCCATAAGTATCATATATTTGAATGATTTTTCTAGATTATGTTTTAAAGCACTTATTGTTACATGAATGACTTTTTGTAAACCCCTGGGCTGCCAAGATGAGCTTGAACTCCTGGCGATCTTTGTGCTTCAGGCTCCCGAGTGCTGGGATTACAGGAGTGTGACACTACATCTGGCTCTTAACAAAAATCTGATGTCCTTTACTTATTTCAAAGTTACCACTCAGTATGTGCAGGTGTTTGACAAGTTTATTTCAGACTTCTCACACAACCCCTACACCCAACTGAAGAATATTTTTACCTCAGCTCTAAATCCCAGGCGGGGTAGAGGGGAGCATGACTTGGTGATAGAACACCTGTCTAGCCTGCCCAAGGCCCTGGGTTCAATCCCTAGCACCAAAACCAAACCAGAACAAAAACCTCAGAGTGCTTCCTCTACCTCCTTCATCAGAACCACCTCCTTTAGATTCCCGAGGAAGCTAAATTGGGTATGTCCCAGCTCTGCAATCATTTGTTCATTAATGAATTCTGGGAATGTAGAACTGCAAAGTTACTTTCGGTCAAAGGGCGCCTTGGTTCTCCTAACAAAGCTCATCTTTAGTTGGATTTGGAGACTTAAGGACAGAGTGCGGTAATCCAGTGGCCGCCCCCGGCCTTTGCATCCTCTCCGATTGATTGATCAGGCCACCAGTTTACACAGAGCCTGGGGCCCACGTTGTCAGCATCTGAGCTAATCTGTTTGGGGTGAGGGCACCGCGTTGCCGCAGCTAGCATGGGCCAAAGGTAAATGTTTGGGACTTCAGCCTGAATTCCTTGTAAGCGTAAAAATAGCTGGTCAAGTGACATCATAAAAGGAGGTGGGGAGAGAGAGAAAGGAGGAGGAGGAAGGGGAGGATGAAGGAAAGGTGCGGGCTCATCTTGTCATTTGTGCTGTTTTGCACGTGTGCCCAACCCCCCCGCAGATTGAACCCAGGGTCTGGGGCGCGATCCGAGCCACCTGCTGCAGAGACGTGCCCTAGGAATAGGTTTTGAAATTCTCCTAGGATCTGTGTGTTCTTACAAGAGCATAAAGTCAAAGGTGATTGCATAAAAAGATCCCAAGGGACTTGATCTATTGCAAAATCAATGAGCAGAGGTCCT
>PVKN010011279.1:0-21823 GCA_004027915.1 Capromys pilorides | reverse complement strand
AAATCCACATTCACATGATTTTAGCAATGGTTTCTGGGTGAAAGCTGCCTCCAGTGCTGGTCTTGGGTCTGTGAGTCACTGCTTGCATCTGTTTGGGATTGATCGATGGATGGATGAATTGATTGACTGATTGATTCATACATTCATTTTTGTTTTGTTTACTTCTAAGAATTAAGTATTTTCTTTATAGGCAGAAAATACATTATAATGAACTTTAAAACATTTAATACAGAATTATCAAATGAGAGAATGTCTCTCTGAGAGAAAAATTGGTTTCAGAAATGGGATATAAAATCCTCACTTACCTGTCCATGTAAGACTGGGCTGGTTCAAGGTACATTTTAACCCAAGTCCTCCAACATTCCACTCTGTTCCTTTTTTCAGCCCTGGCAATATCTTAGGCCTTCAGAGTCAGAAAAGCCTTAGGGATCAGCTACCCATTGAAGCTATAAATGTAATGAATGATTATTTTGTGTTCTTAAATTGGAGATTATCTTACATATCTATATCTATTAATCTAAACAGATTTGATGATAAAAATATGTAATACAACCATTGTTAAATTTTTCCTGTTTTGAAATTTTGTACTATATGTACTCTTGCTTGTTACTGTTTTCCTATCTTTGTTTCTGCTATTTTTACTCTTTAAAATAAAATTTTAAAAAATAAAAAATAAATTGGAGATTATTAGTTACACAGCCATGTTGACCAGGTCACCCTTGTTATTTTATAAGCTGTCCCTCAATTTGTGTTTGTACAA
Source organism: Capromys pilorides (assembly GCA_004027915.1). Classification (NCBI taxonomy): domain Eukaryota; kingdom Metazoa; phylum Chordata; class Mammalia; order Rodentia; family Capromyidae; genus Capromys; species Capromys pilorides. The sequence continues at coordinate 21,063 of PVKN010011279.1, read as the reverse complement.
CATCAGATTGGTTTTTAACATTTCCACTTTCTTTTCAACACTGAGGTTTTGCACTATGCTAGATCCCCAGCTCTTTTCTGTTTTGAAACAGAGTCTCACTACGCACTATGTTGCTAAATTGCATTTGTGACCCTCCTCCCTGAGCCTCCCAGAGTGCTGGGATCACAGGCCTGGGTCAGCGCACCCAGCTTCCACTTTTAAACTCTCAGCTCATGGTCCAGCCTCCTAAAGTACAACATGGACCAGGCGATGGCTCTTTAGATACAACCCTAAAAACACTATCTATGAAAGAAAAATTAAGATGGACTTCATTAAAATTAAAAGCTGTTCTGTTACAAATATTGTTAACAGAATGGAGATGCCAGAGTCTAGGAGAAATACTTGCAAAATATGTATCTGATAAACAACTTGTATCCAAATTATTCAGAAAGCTTTTTATTTATAGTAAGAAAAGCCATTTAAATGTAAGCATGTATCACTGTAATACGCTGTCTTTAACTCTTGTGGGGAAATATCTAGAAGAAGAGTACCTAGGTCACATGGAATTCCTATTTTTACAGTTTTTTAGGAATCCCTGTACTTACTTCCATAAAGGTTGTACCAATGTACACAACCACCAATAACGCTGAAAGGTTCTTTTTGCCTAAGACCTTTCTAGCCTTTGTCATTTTTTGATTTCTTGATAGCAAAGGATATGAATAAATTCCTTACTGGAAAAGATGTGCAGGTGGCAAACATGCAAGGGAAAAATGACCAAGTCACTTGCTATTAAGAAATTTCCAAGTTAAGCCAGTAGTGAGATACCTCTAGGATGCCTAATCAGCTGGAATGAGATTCCATTAGAATGGCTACAATCCTCAGAATGGAACACCACCAAATCCCGGAGAAGGTGCAGGGCAAGGAGAGCCCTCACTCACTATTGCTGGGAGTCTAGAAGGATGTAAATGCTACATTTGGAAGCTTCCTAGAAAATGACGTGCCTTTACCACACAGTCCACCATTCACATTCCTAGGTATTTACCCAGATGAATTAAAACACGGAAGGGGGCCAGGAAGATAGCTCAGCTGCATAAGTACTTACCTGGCACATGCAAGGTCCTGAGTTCAATCCCTGGTACCAAAAAATTATGACAAAATGAAAACATGGATGCACAAATACTGCATGATGATATCTACAGTCACTCTGGTCATAATTTTCAAGGAATAAACTGTGGTGCACCCCAACCCTGGAATATCATTTGCTGCTTTTGTTTTGTAAAATGAGCTATCAAACATGAAAAGATATGGAAGAAGCTTACAAGAATATTGCGAAGTGCAAGAAGGCAGATTGAAAAGACTACACAGCATGTGATGCAGGCCTGTGACATTCTAGAAAAGACAAGAATATGGAGACATAAATATTCACTCATTGTCAGGGAGGCAGGGAGAAACAGAAGGTTAAATACATAGAAGAAAGCACAGAGGATTCTCGCAAGAGTAAAATTATTCTGTATGACACTGTAACCGTGGATATGTGTCATTATATATGGGTCAAAACCCATGTAATATACTATATGAAGACAGAATCCTAAAATGTGGACTCTATTTAATGAGGTATCAGTATTAGTTTGCCAGCTATACCAAATGAACCACACTAATGTGGAACACATTAATAATAAGAAAAACTATGCAGAAATGATATACGGGATCTCTGCTATTTCTGCTTAATTTTCTTGTATACCTAAGATTTAAACAGTAAAGTCTATTAATTAACAAAATAACAGTGTAAATCAAACTCACCATCTCTGTAAGATCAACAGCTAGTAACTCTTGCTTAAGAGAAATTAAACAGCTATCCGTGTACATGGAAGAGCTGTTTTTAGAAAAAGAAAAAAGAGGTGATAAATGATGATTAATAACCATGATGCTTCGTGGATCAGTCAAGACTACAGTTCATGTCTCCCAACCAGTTCCAGTACTTGCTTTCTCCCTGTGACAGAAGGGCACTCACTCTTGCTGAAGCTAGACCCGGACAACTCCTCTTTGTTCCGAGGGAGCTGTGTGTTACCATAGGGGAAAAAATGGCCATGGAACATAAATCATCACTTCCAAAAATGAGCTTGGTGGCACACACCTGTAATCCCAGCACACTTGGAAGGCTGTGGAAAGAGGATTGCTTTGACTCTGAGACCACCTGTGCTACACAGTGAGTCCAAGGCCAGCCTGAACTATATACCAAGATTATGTCTCGAAGAGTCAAACAATGAAAATAAGAAACAAAAATGAATTGGTACAAACCCTAATGAAATACAACAGTCCGTGTGACCCAGAATGCCTTGCCACACCCAGACCTGGAGTCCACCCTGCCCCAGTGACCCCCTCCCCAATGCACATGCCCTGGAGATGAATGTAGGAGATACAGAAGTCAGTGCCCACACAAGCACCATTTTTCTTTCTTTTCTTAGAATTGTGGTATAATGTATAAAAATGAGCCATAATCCTTAAGTCCATTCAATGTGACAACTTCTTTGGCTTTAGAATAAAAAGCTCTCTGGGGTGCATTGTCTATTCAATGTCTTTTTTTATTTGCATTTGTTCATAGGAATCTGCCTTTTGAGATATTGTTGTAAATCTGGAGAATACAATATTCTTTTAATTTGACTGTTAAGAGGAAAAAAACAAAAAACAGGAACAAAGCAAGAAGAAACAACAAAAATGATACATAACTTCAAAACAGGAAGAGGAAATCAACAGCAATGGTTGTATTACATATTGTTATCAAATTTGTTGCTCAGATTACCAGATATAGGCAGGCAAGATTGATCAAGCAATTAAGCATTAAGTCTTCCTTTCAATAAGCTCATAAAAATTAACAGTACAATTACCTTAGCTATCTTATGTGTATCTTTTTTTTCTCCTTTTCTCCACCCCAGTTGTTCTTTCCTTTTTGGTAAAGATAAACAGAATAATAAAGCCGAGTTTCTAAACAGGTTATTAGAGTGGATGCATTGTGTATTGTTGTCCTCCCAGTAGTGATTCAGAGGCGACGATAGAAAGATGATATCTTGGCTATGCGATTTTAGCACAAAACTTTCTCTTTTTTGGAGAATACAATATTAATTGGACTTTTTTGGCACAGGGAATCAAACTCAGGATCGTGTGTTTGTCAGGCAGGTGCTTGATCTGCTGGGCCACACCCCCAGCTCTGTACCTTTATGTGTGGCTGCTAAATCCCTTGTCCCCCAAGATCTCTATGTCGGCAGCTTGGCCCCTGGCTGGGTGATATTGGAAAGAGATGTGAACCCCTAAGAGTGGGGCCTGGTAGGGGGTCCGTGGGTCTTTGAGAGCTCTGCCCCTAGAAGGAACTAACGTGTTCTTTTTAGTTCTCTGAGAGTGAATTGCTGAAGAGCGAGCACAGTCCCTGAAAATCTCTCTGGCTTCCGGTGCAGTGCTGCCGTCCCTCACTTCTGCACTGTCCTGAAGGTCTCACCAAAGCCGCACTAAAATACTTTAAGCTCCAGAATGGGGAGTTGAACCAACAACCTCTTTTCTTTATATTACTCAGCTTCAAGTATTTTGTCATAGTAACCAAAAAAGGCTGCTATGGTGTCAATATTTTTACACCTGAAGAAAGCACATTCATGTGGGGTCCCTTTCATAATCTTCCTGTAAATCCAATGATACAGGTTACTGTACCCATTTTATAGATAAGAAAACTAAAGTCCACAGAATTCTTGTGACTTTGCCAAGCTCCTACAGCATGCAAACCACACGTGGTCTTTAAGACTTCTGCTCCTCCCACCACATGTCTCTTCACCAAGTTATTCAAACACAAGAGCAGTGAAAGGAATGAATGCTTCAAGTTTTGCCTCTTGAGCCAGTCCACACACCTGAATCCTTTAGTTTCATCCTCCTTACTCAAAGTACCTGCGAGGGGCACCAGCCTTGAAAAATGCAGACTCGCAAACCAAAAGCTATTTCCATATTTTTTTAATGTATTTAGTACAGGGGAACACAAAGCTCCCAACTCCTGGAGCTGGGCACACAACCACAGCTGCCGCTGAGGAAATCTGCGGTGGAGTTTTTGGATGCCCTAGGAAAGGAGGGAGGTCATGCTGTCTGCCAGCAGGCAAGGGACTGTCCCCTAGCTTGTCTACAAACACCTGACTTGTGCCAAGGAAGGCAGGTAGGAGTCCAGACCACATGTGACAACCTTCTCCAGCACCTGCAAGGCAGGAAGTAGGGCAGCCTGGGCGGGTAGCTGCTGGAGCGGTCACCACCTCACAGCTTTGCAGGGGCTGCGTAGGGAAGAGGTCGTTAAAGAAGATAAAGCAAGCTCCCAGAGAGCCGTGCATGGATGGCATAAAAACTGTAGGGAGAGCCAGGACATACATTCCCAAGCTGCGGTTATAAGGCCCAGAGACCTGGCGTTTCCCCCAGCGCAACTGCACATAGCCCTCCCAGCCTGCGCTGCAAAGGATGCTATTAGGCGGATTTAAATGAAACTGAATGTTTACATTTTCTGAAAATCAGCCGAATAGTTCTTACTATTAAGTAAAGAGCAGTACACAGGAAAGTGGGGACAGTGGCTGAAGAAAGGAGGTAGGGACTCGCACCCTGCTCCGCAGCGCGAGACTTCACTGGCCCTGGTGTTGCAATTGTCGCTGTCTCTGCCTTTGTCCATCCCTGGAGATAGGACTCCGTGTGCAAGACAACCAGGGGTCATCCAGGATGGAGTAGAGCACCGTGGCCCTGCTCCCTGGGTGGGGAACAGAGCGAGACAGGAGAAAGTAGGGGCGGGGTGGGGCTCCGGGGCGCCACAGCTTTGCGCCTTTAAGAGACGCACTGCTGGGGGACCAAGATCGTCCCTGCCTTCCTGTGTCATTCCATGTAGTGTCTTTGTGGTTGCCCTGTGTCAGTGGCCTCCGTGTCACACGATGATTGGCATGTGACCCTCCAGACTGGAGTCACCAAACCCCAGACCAGGGTCACCTGACTACTAGTTATAGAATTTGGCTGGGCCGTGCATGCAGCCTGGGGTCCCGGGGCTAGACGCTAGTGCTCACCGGTGTGAGAACCAGCTTTCCAGCTCGGGATTTAGGTTCCCGCCGCCCCGGAGTCTTGGCTTCTGCTGTGTAATTTGAGACTTTGGCGATTTCACCTCTGAAGACTCTGGGAGACGCGGTACAGACTAGTCCTTGTCAGATATTAACCTGTTTCCCTAGGATGTAGAAAGCGAGCAGGTTATTTTCCTACAGGGTCTCTATCTGTGCACGTTTTGACGTAAAATCCGACTTATTTCAGAATCTAAGCTGAAATGTCTGACTCCTCCCTTAACCTAATAACAAGCACATAGCACATAGCACGTGGAGGTGCAAAATACAAGCAAATTAGATAAAATCGTGGTTTTGGGGGGAGAGTTTGCTTGGGGTGTTTTGTTTTGTTTTGCTGGGACATCGGTGCTCAGTAGGTGGAATTACTGTTGGCTTCACTGCCCGCCACCTGTGGTATTAGAGTTCCAGTCATCCAGCAAGTCCACCTTGCCTATGAACTCACCTCCTACATTTCCTAGCTCCTGCGCTTCCCCAAGTTTGCTCCCCAACTTTTCCCCTGCTGGACCACACTCCCTTTCCAGTAACCCTTGCAGAAATAAGAACTTCCTTCCAGCCGGAGGAGCGGGGAAATAGCGGTGGCCCTGGAACTTTCTAGTTCACCGGAATAGTGGTGGCCCTGGAACTTTCTAGTTTACGGCGGGCAGCTGGCTCTGCTCATAACACAAACACGCCTCCCTCAGGGGTAGAGGCTGATTTGCCCTCTACTCCATTCTCAGGAAAAAAGTTTTGCCAAGGAAACAAACAAAACTAGAGCCATAGGTATTGTTTCCTGACTAGGATTAATTTATTCAGTCAATGCCCAGAAGTTGATGATTTGTATGTTTCCCCAATGAGCAGCTGTCACAAAATCTCAGGCTAAGCCATTACACTTTCCTGACAATCAGGTAAGTAGAAAGTCACCCTCTTTTCCCTAGAAGTGAAGTGGCTGTTAAAGAATCTCTATGAGAGGGCCGGCGAGATGGTTCAGTGGTCTAAAGCGCCTGCTTAGGAAAGCTCAGGCAACTGCAGGGACTGCGGTTTGATCCCCGGCACCACATGCTGCGCCAGCCCCACCACCAGGGCACGCTGAGCCAGCCACAAAATAAATAAATAAAGAAACACAGCAAGCAAACAAATAAATAAATAAAATTAAAAAAAAAAAAGAATCTCTACAGGAAATAAAGGGGACACGCACAAGTCTTACTCCTAGCATAGTTCACTGCACTATGCATGGCTGACCAGAGCCAGATTTGAACCTTCCATTCCTCCAGGAAAGTAGTGAAGGTTCCCCTCCCCACTGCCCCACCATGTGATCACCACTGCACTTGTAACTGGACAGGGGTACAAACACAACAAACATAAAAAGCGTACAAGACATGACTGCCAAGCCTAATGAATTGTTGCACACACTGAGATAACTCATAACCCATAAACCTCCCTCTCTCCTTCCTTAGTAGTAACCACCACCTTTTTTTTAAGGATTTCATTTACTTATTTGGTATAGCATCTCACTATACAGCTCAGACTCCTAGTGATTCTCCTGCCTCAGCCTCCCCCGCACTGAGATTTCAGGCGTGCACCACCAAGCCAGGTTTCAGTAGCTGCATCCACTGGGGCCCACATGGCATGCGATAATGGGGATCCAACCAAGGTCCTTGTGCTTGCCAGGCAGGCACTTAGACCACCAAGCTATCTCCTCAGCCTTATCAACTTATTTTTATGATGTTTGCTTCTGTTTTTCATTTATAGTTACATTACCTGGGTGTCTATAAAAATATGTTATAACGTAGTTCAATGTGGCCTGTTTTTACATCCTCATCCAAATACAATAATTTATTACGTGTGCTGTGTATTTGACTTTCCTCAGCATGTTGCTTTTAAGATTCTTCCCTGCTACCTATACTGTGTGTGTCTGTGTGTGTTCTCTCTGCCCCACAAGTGAACAACCTTCCAGTCCCTTTTTTCAGTTTGTTTCATTTATTTTTGGGACAAGATCACACAAGTTCTCAGGCTGGGCTTCAATCTCCCTGTCTCAGCCTCCTTAGTTAGTTGGAATTACAGGAATGCCCCACCCTGCCCAGCTTGGTGTATTGTTTCTTTTGTCCTTCTTATTTACTTTATATAGGTATTACTTCATGCATATCCTTCTTCAAGTGCAGCATAATTTGTTTTAACCAGTTTTTACCGGGTGCTTTGACTTTTCCTACAGAAAGCTGTTGCAAACGATGCAGCAGAAGCGCCTCTTGGAGCAAGGTTTGCACTTCCACCGAGTTTTGCAGTCACATGGGCTTGCTGGGTCACAGGATCAATCGTGAGCTCTCCAATACTGCCTTACAGACTCCAGTCTTCACTCCCAGGAGCCGGGCACAGAGAGGCCCCCTTCTCCACGTCCCAGTCCAGTCCACGAAGAAGCCGGTCCTCAGAGCTCCAGCCAACTTCACCTGCAGAGATGGACTATCCTTTCTCCTGCTTAGGGGCTGTTCCTATTTCTTCTTTCTTCTATTTTGACATTGACCTGGAAGAGCTGGACCCATATTCTGGATACCAGCCCTTACCCATGGTGGGCTGCAAAACAATCTACCCCTGGTTTACCTTTCTGCTAGATTGGGGTTGGCCTTTGTTAAAGTAAATTTTTACATTCAGTTGACACCAAGTAATTTTTTGGAGGGGTCAGAGAGAACGTGACACTCCACGTTTTGGTCTACAGTGATCAGGTCATGCTAAATACCTTATCTCCTAGGGACATCTGTCACCCCATTTGGAACGTGCCAACCCTCTCTCCTGGCGATCTTAAAATACCCAACTGACTGACTGACCTCAAGCACGCCTGAGATGACCAAACCTGGCTTCTTTTATAGATTGTGCCCACTTCGAGAAGCCCCGCCCCCGCCCAAGTTCACTAAGCCTTCCAGGCCATGTTTTAGAACTTTTAACCTTTTGCTTTCCACACTTACGGATAACAGAAAGGCTCAGATCTGTTGTTGCCTGAAATTTTCCTGCTAGGAATTCTGAGAGGCGGGGCAACACTTCCAGGGATCCTGGGGGACCTGAGAAACCTCTGGTTTGTTTGGTGGCAGGGTGGAGAAGCCCCAGACGGTCAAGGAAAATTCATATTCCGGGTTACTTCGGTGTAACCCCGCCAAGGTCCACTCCCAAAGCCAAAAAATGCTGGCCAATTCCTGGTTTGCCTCTGATGTCCCCAGAGCAAGGGCCGGAAGCCGAGCGCGCCGCTCCCTCCCTCTTCCCGCTGCCGGCGGAGCCCTGTCCTCCGCCCCCACGAGTCCTTCTCCAGCAGCGCCCAGCAGCCACGCACTAGGCCACCAGGGAATTCACCTCTAGGGCTGAGGCCGCAGCGCGCTCCAAGCCCGCCCGCCACGACACTTGGCGGCGCCGGGACCCTGCCTGCAGGACCGCGTCCTTTACAAACCTGGGTTTCCAGGGAGAGAAACTGAGCCCACGAGAGGAGCCCCTCCTGCACCAAATGCAGATCAGCAGCGCCCGGGCATCCGCGACAAATCCTCTCTCCTCGGGGTGCCACTCAGGCAGGGGGCAGGCCCCGACGCAGAGGTGTCCCCCGACAGTAGGGAGTGATTCGCGTTCCTCCATCGCACTGCCCACCGGCACCCCTTGTCTGGATGAGCCGATGCCTGCAGTGCCCCACATCTTATATCAAGGAAACAGTTGGAGACCCAAGAAAAAAATACGTTTTATAAGCAAGCGTTTGGCAATGTTACTTACCAAAAGAAAACTTGAAGGAAATTAAATCAAAGGAATCCAGCTTTAAAAATCCCACGGAGGCATAGCATAGCACACTATACAGCATTACTGGAAATAGTATCACAGAAAAATGATATCTGAAATTTTTCATAATATTAAAGACAAAGAGTAAGTTAGAAACCATATACCAAGCCCTTATTTCTTTAGAAAGAATTAATTATACGTATATGCAGAAATAAAATAAGCCGATTATATGAAAATGTTTTCCTCCAAGCTAGGTAGTGAGATTAGAAAAATCTTTATCTTTTCTTTTTTATTTTCCTCTGTCTTCTATGAAGATGTGCTGTTTTACGAATCTGGGTTTTTGTTGTTGTTGGTTTTTTTGTTTTTTTTTTTTTAAGGAAAAGAAAAGAAAGAGACTCAAGATGTTTCCAAAGGGCTGCAGTTTCCTGGGTGAGGACAAGCCCATCACCAAGCCTGTTTCCAGCAGTTCCCAGACCAGAGCTAAGTCCTCAGAAAATTCAGAGCAGAAGCAGCTACTGGGACAAGACCAGTGACAAACCCTCAACAGGCTTGTACCTGCTTAAACTCAGAGCAAAGGACAGGAAGAAGAGTGGGCGGCAGAGGAGAAACCCTTCTGCTCCCTGCTTTGACACCCCAATTTGCTTTTCTAATCCTGGTGGTCCAAACATCCAGCCCACACGGTATTACTCTCCATCCATATTTAGCCCACTCCATGGTTCCATATCCAGCCTTTTTAGAGATAGACGAGGTTGCTCCTGCTTTGGAAACCCCAAGAATCTGATCACTTCTCTCCACCTTCACACCTTGGCCCTGGTCTGCAAACTGGATTACTGCAAAAAACCTCCCAGTAGGCTCCTCCTTCCACCTCCACTTTCCTGGGCACAGAAACCAAGAATCTGTTCAAACAGAAGTCAAATTATATTATTCCTCCAACCCAAACCTTCCAACATTCTGAGTTTTCCTCACAAGGAAAAGCCACAAGCCTTCAATAGCCTCCCACAGGCCCTTTCCTGTGGCCTCTTCTCCCCTGTGACCACTCTCCCTGCCCCCAGGTCGCAGCACTCCTGCAGTCTCACTACTGTAGAGCCATTCTCAAGAACCAAGCAGTATCCCAGCTTTGCATAGCTGTGTGCGCTCCGTCTAGGCGCACACATGGCTCCCTCCCTCTCCTACCCAGTCCTTGCCAGGGTGGTGCTTTTCTCAAAGAGGCATGTTGCAGCCTTCCTTAATTGTCAAAGCTGTGCCTGTGGTGTGCATCTATGATCCTAACTACTTGGGAAGCTGAGGCAGGAGGATCCTAAGTCCAAGACCAGTTGGGGCAACACAGCAAGATCCTGTCTCAAACCATAAAAAAGGAGCTGGAGCTGGTGGCTCACACTGGTAATCCCAGCACTCAGGAGGCAGAGGCAGGAAGATCACTCACTGTGTGTTCAAGACAGCCTGGGCTACAAAGTGAGCTCAAGGCCAGTGATTGCATAGCAATACATTGTAAAAAAAAAGAAAAGGACAAAGGACAAAGGACAAAGGGGCTGAGGAGATAGCTCAGTAGGCCCTGGCAAGCGCAAGGGCCTAAATTTAATCCCCAGCTTTGAAAAAACATAAAAATAAAAAGCTTTGGGTGTTTTGGTGACAGAGTACCCCTGGGTTTAACCTCTCATACTGTGGAGAGTTGTAATCGCACACCTGTGTGGACACACACTGAGCTCCCCATGCCAAGCAGCTAACACGCTATACATTTTATCTATGTGTTACATAACTTTCCACTTCTTCACCTATGTTAGCTCCCTGAGGGGAGAAACCAAGGTGACCTGAATGAAGATAGGAAGGAGCCGTGAGCACAGCTGAAAGGCCCTGTACTAGGGCACAGGTATATGAACAGAGCCAGGTAAGAGTTGTTCGTGCTCATGAGAAAAGCCTGCGGCAAGTGCCTTCCTGGGGGGCACTGGGTGAGTGTTGGCTCTCATTAATATTTAGCCCCAGCTATCAAGCAAGGTAGAAAAGGAATGCTGTGGGTTTAAGTAAATAGCTTATTATTAAACCAACGCTATTAATTTAAAGTTACTCAAGAAGAGGGCACCAGAGAAGAGGAAAACTATAAGAAACCATCTGCTCAGGCAACACATGCCAAGGTGACAGAGGGCAGAGAGCCCTGGCCTTTTGATTTGAAGATGTGCCCTGAGCCCCGTTATTCTATTTTCAAAACCCCTCTTATCTGTGCATTTTAACCAGCATAGTTTTGGCACCTCCCTTCCGGTCTCTGTCCCCAGACCCCCAGAGAAATCAAAATGAAGTTCAAAGTAAAAAAAAAAAAAAAAATTAGCATTTGAATGATCACCAGTTGATGACTAATCTGTCAAACATTTTATGCACTTTTCTCTTTTTGTTTGTTTGTTTGTTTTGTACAGGGTCTCACTATGTAGTTCAAACTCATAGTGATCCTCCTGTTTCCTGCCTCCCAAGTGCTGGGATTACAGGCGCACGCGCCACTGCGCCCAGAATCCATTGCCAGCTCAGCGTGCTGGAGAGCGGGGCTGGTGCAGCGGGCAGGGCCAAGAACTGAACCCTGGCCCCTACGCTTCCCTAAGCAAGCGCTTAGTCTGCTGAGCTATACCACTAGCCCTATGTACTTTTCTTAAAATCCCTGTTTTCCAGCCTCTCCCAACTGTCAAACAGGAAAGGTGAATAAATGGCCAGCTTGTCTGGGGTGAATTCATTCCTCACGATCCTCCATCTGTGCCCAAGCACAGCAGCTGCACGACAGCCCTGGGCCAGCAGGTATCCAGGTGCCAGAGGCCACCGAGGTCCCACTCAAGGGGACTAGGTGACAGGCTCCCCTCTGACTCTAATTCGCCTAAATCCAGTGAGTAGCCTGGCTCAGGACAGGCTTCCTTCCCTGGGTGACTTGAGGAGGAGCCATCCTTAATGCTCCCGCCCAGCGTCAGACTGTCTGGGGAGAAGACGGAAGAGGAAATGCACTTGGCTATCGGCATAATTTATCTGCATGGCACCAAATACCAGCGTGAAGCTGGCCTGCCTGCTCTGTCTTTGTCCTTGGAGCTGCCCACCCACACTGCCACATATGCACAGGGAGTGGCCATGGTGGACAGAGTAGCGGGCCTCTCCGAAGCAGCCCCCTACACCCTGCCCCTCAGTGCACTAACCCCTCCACCTACTCTTTTGAGAGGAATGCCCATAGGTGCCCAGAGAAAAACACAGAAGTCTCATCACTGCCTAGCATCTATCAGAGTTAAGGACAAAGAGGACCCAACACAGCTCAGTGGCAGGCGCCTGCCTGGCAAGTGTGAGATCCTGAGTTCCATTCCTGGCACCAAAAGGAGAATGAAAGCTGGTTGGGCTGGTGGGACAAACCTGGAATCCTAGCCTTCTGGGAAGCAGCAGGAATATGGGAAGCTCAGCCCAGCGGGGCCCTGATCCGAAAGGAAAAACTAGAAGTGTGCTTTGGACGCAGCTCAGCCAGAAGGCCCTGGGCTCAACCCCCAGTACTGCAAAAAGAAGCGCTGAGTGCCACAGCAGTCCCTGCCACCTGTCTGGGCAGATGGCCATGAGCAAGTTAGTGGAGCCCTCTGCGCCCTGCCGACATCAGTGACATCATCACTGTCCCTAGAATGAAGATAATGACACTCACTTATCTCACAGGGACATCGGTGAGATCATGGTACCAGACTGAAACAGCCAAGGGGGGCAGCGTGGCCTCGAGGGCAGGGAGAATGGTGTGTGTGTGTGTGTGTGTGTGTGTGTGTGTGTGTGTGTGTAACTCACCCCCAGGCTCTAGGGACTTAGCTGTGGGCAGGATCGGATCACAGACTTGGGGACCAGGGGGAGGTTGTCAGCTTATTACTAAAGCCGCTGCAGGCCCAACCTGCAGCCTGGAGCCCATCCTTGCTCGACAGCTACACACCACAGGTTCCCCTTGCCAGGACAGAAGGGGATCCCACTGCACCTCCCTTGGTGCAGCGCTGTTTATTTGATCTGCATCTCAGACGAACCTACACACACACACACACACACACACACACACACACACACACACACATATATACACAGAGCCACCATGTCTGGAGTTTATTTTTCCAGCGGTTGGGACTCTGGAATGTTAATTGATGGGGCACTAGCAGCCAGCACAGATAAGCAAGCAGCGTCCCCCACCCCTACCCCACCCTGTGACCCCCAGCCACCCACTGGGGAAGGCCCTGGTTGGGGAGTCCTGCCTGGCGCAAGGCCCACAAGCTCCAATGATTCTATTTATTTATTTATTTTTGGTTTTGTTTTTCGGAAGCAAGGTCTTACTTTGCAGTTTTGGCTGGGCACAGTCAACTCACTGCATAGCCCAGGCTGGCCTCCAACTCAGGATAATCTTCTTGCCTCAGCCTTCTAAGTGCTGGGCTAAGGGGCGTGTGCTGGCACACCTGGCTTTTTTCTAATGATTTCTTATTGTCGCTGTCACCAAGGTATAGAACAAGCTCTGGCATCTGATGGAGGCTTTGCCGGGCTGTTCTGGCCACTCACAGCCCTGAGCGAGGACAAGGGCTACAGGGCAGTGACTGGCGGAAGTCAGGCGCCACCAAGAGAAGAAGTGAGAACAGATTTTTGTTTTAAAGTATTCTATTTTAGGGCTGGGAGATGGCTCAGTGGTCTAAAGCGCCTACTTAGGCAAGCTTAGACAACCTCAGGGACCGTAGTTCTATCCCCGGCACCACATGCTGCGCCAGCACTGCCCCCAGGGCAGGCTGAGCTGGCCATAATATAAAAAAAAAAAAAAAATGTATTCAATTTAAAAAAAAACAAACTATAAAAAATATATCTGTACACCACCCATCCCTTCCTTCTGACCCCTAAATTTTCACTGATTTTCTGGGGTTCACAGAGAGCTCCTCCAAAAGTAATAGCGGGAAAACAATGCAAATACTATGTGCATGCATTTGTAAAATATTAATAATAGTAAGCCAGGAGCCGAGCACAGGCCTTGTAACCCTGGCTCCCCTGGGGTAAGCCAGGAAGGCGGCAAGTGGGAGCCCAGGCTAAGCTGCTTAGCAAGCTAGCAAAGCCCTGGCAACAAAAACAAGAAGTGAAGGTCCTGGGTTCAATACTAGTACAGCAGCAACAAGAAATATTAATTCACACCATACATTCCAATATACTAGTATGTGGATCAGGAAATCCTGGAGAAATAGGGCTAGTTGCCTTGTCAGTCCTGGTGTAAAGAAAATGTCCTCACTATGACCCAAATCCAAAGGCAATAAACATGAAGAATAACACAGGTGACTGCATTTTTAAATTTACTGAATAAGCTCTGAAGAAGACTGGGGAAATGGGTCGGTGGTCTAAGCACCTGCCTGGCAAGCACAAGGTACTGAATGCCGTGCCAGCCCCTCCCCAGGCACACCTACTGAAAACCGGGCATGGTGGTGCACACCTGTAATCTCAGCACTGGAGAGGCTGAGGCAGGAAGATCACTACGAGTCTAAGCTGCATAGTGAGGCCCTCTACCAAATAAATAGAAGATTTTTCAAAACATAAATAAATTTTAAAAAATAAGTTCTGTAGGTCAAAGGACGAAGGAGAAGAAACCATTTGCCATGCATAGCACAGATAGCCAAAATCACTGATGCAGAGAAAACTTAAAGAAATAAATTATGGATGAAGGATACCATTTATGCATATACATTGTGTTTTCTTTTTATATGTACATTATACATATGTATTTATACATATATGTACACACTTTGTACATATAAAATGATGCTCCAGCCAAGTGTGGTGGCACATGCCTATAATCCCAGCACTCAGGAGGCTGAGGTAGAAGGATCGGGCTATCAAGTGAGTTCAAGGCCAGCCTGAACTGCATAGGCAGACCTTGTCTCAAAACCAAACAAAAAAAAAGACAAAAAATTGATGCTCCCCCTAATTCATAATTAGATAAAAGCGCATTAAAGCACTGAGATGCCATTGTGTACTGATGAGATTGGAATGGAATAGGGGCACTAATCATGCATCCCATGGCACAGGCTGCCGGGGAGGCAAGGACTTTCATACACTGTTGGTGGAACGCAAACCTGTGTGGCTCTTCGGGAGATGACGATGCCTTAAAAAATTACATACGCGTACTTCTGACCCACTTCTCGGAATACTCGGAAGCTACTCCTGGGCACACACTCTCATTACTGTTGGCATTTTTTTTTTTTTTTTTGGTGAGACAAGGAATCAAACTCAGGACCTTGTTTTCCACTGAGCTATCTTCCCAGCCCTACTGTTGGCAATTTTTAAATGCTGGCACTGGTATATGTGCACAGGAGTACGGTTGGAGTTTAGAATTCTGCCCTGTAGAGCTTATTCACAGCAGCCTTGTTGAATAAACTATGATTTGTTCACCCAGTGGAGTACAAGGCAACAAAAAGAATGAGTGGGTGTGGGAAGCAGCCACTCCTGTGCTAGTGACAGAACTTCGGCTGTGTGAGTGACCAGGCTGGGAAGCTGTGTGGCAGCACAAAGTGGCCAGACAGGCTCTTACATATGAAAATTCGATGCACACCATAGATTTTGACAATCACAGTGCCTGTCAGTGGAATCATCTCTTATTTACACAGTGAAACGCAGCGCATGAATGCCAATCCAAATGGGAGTGTTGGCCCTGGGCCACAGCCGAGGTCCATGTGTCTCCTTCTCAGCTGGATGGACACTTCCAGAAGGTCTTAGAGTTCAGGCTGCTTATCCCTGGGTCCTGAGTGTTTTGCAAAGTGATCGTAGGTTCCCCTTTGCTGGGACAGTTGTGGTTTATACCTGGCATGCCAGTGAGTGTGTCCTATTCTAAAAGTGTTCCGGTTTGCATGTCACATCATGTGATGACAGACATATGAAGCAGACACACTCAGGAAATAAGGACTGAATGAAATGGAAAGGTTTGGAACTTGTCAGTGTAATAGTTTCATAGGAATTTATCAGTGATTTTGTTTTTTTCCCTTCGAAACAGATTCTAGGACTGGGGAGATGGCTCAGCAGTACAGGCGCCTGCCTGGCAAGTGCATTATCCAGAGTTCAATCTTTGATGCCAAAAATTAATTAATTAACTAATTAATTAAAAAATAAACAGAGGCTCTAAGATGTACTGAACAAAGCAGTAGTAGGAAACATCAGGTCATTAAACAACTTCACTGCTCTTAGTCTCTGAAACAGCATCATACTGGAAATAGGGAATCAGAGGTGGTTCCACGCCACATTTCTCCCCTCTTCTTCCTCTTGATTTCCTCACTTATCGCATAGACATAATAACTGCTTTGCAGAATGCACTGAGGTGAGAACCAGTAAAGGAAAACTGCACACAGAGCCATCCGGGTCTGCACGCCAGTTTGGTCCCAGGTGTTTTTCCAGTCACCTTTTCCACTTTGGAGGAAATTAAGGTCAGAGCAAAGACCACGCACGTAAAAAGCTGTGGTAAGAGTAGCTTGTAGTTTTCCTCTGATGCACAGTAGCTGTGCGACCTTGAGCCATAAGAAACACATACATTCTATGCTAAAAATGGGGGCAACTAGTTGTAAACCGGCACTGAAGAAAACTGACTTTTAAATCACTTAAATCTTACACACTATAAATTCTTATATGCCAAAAGTCCAGAGCGGTAGGAGAGTCTCCATAACCTAATCGTGGCACATGGTTTAGCCTATTCTGAGCAACACAGGCACAGGTAGAGTTGTCACTGGTGCTGCTTGTCTTCACGGGGCCACTCCATGGCCAGGCAGACGCCACACCTCCAAGCTGCATCCTCAGCCCTTGCTGCCGTGGCCTCCTCTGTGTTACAAGGCAGTGATCATGCACAGGCAGTGACCGAAAGAATCTCACCAATACAGAAAATTCAGCAAAAAAGAGCGGTTACCCTAAACTGTCTTCCCATATAAAGAGGAAACGTGGGAAAATATACATATGTGTTATTTGTTTCAAAAACAAAGCCCATGAAGGGTAAACTAATGAATCTGAGGATGTGTGCTAACCAGGAAAGGGAATGGGAAGAAAAAAAGAAGGGGTAGAAGTACACTGTCACTTCTTAAGTACATCTCGGCACACTCTGGGCTTTAGAGCCACGTTAACGCTTCCCACACTCAGAAACTAAACGCGTTGCTATAACGTTAGAAAGTGTGTCTCAGCTAAAGGATCCGTGCATGGCAAAGCAAGAAGTGCCACCCTCAGAGGCTGATGGGCAGTCTCTGTCCCCACAGACAGTCAGCAGGTCTGGAGCCCAGGGGATTCAAGAGCTTCTTAGGGGCAAAAGGAAATAGCCAACAAATCCAATGAATATATCCTGGAAGCTTACCATGTGCTAGGTGCTAGTCTAGGCTCTCAGGACAGGGCTGTGACCAGAGACCCACAGCCTGGATGTAGTGTAGTTCGTTCTGTGGAAATGGGGCACCCACGTTAGGAACAGTGGGTTCCCTCTAGGCCCACAGTGCCCAGCGCCAGACCTCACTGGGAATTGCCTGTCACGTGTCATCACACTATAAACCATGTGTGGCTACTGCACTCCCCAGAAGTTTGAAGGAAAGACAGCAAAGGGGCTTTACTGACTCTCAAAAAGAAGAGATTCTATAAATATTGTGAACAAACCCCATTCGACTGTGCAAATTATCGCCCTGTACAGGACTAAATTAAAATTTTATCTCTGGTGCAAGGGTCCAAGTTCGAAAAGCCCTGTTTCCCTCCTTGCCTGTGTCCTCGGAGCTCCCGCCCCTCTGGCCTATCCTAAGCACCCAAAATATTCTCCAGGACTTAAGCGTTGGCTTGCCTGTTCCATTGGAGACTTCAGGGATGGAGATAACATCCCCACTTCCACTTTTGATAAGAGGTCATCCCCAGGTCTTATTAGGAACAAAGGTGAGACCGTGGAGACTCATGAGTAAGGGACACGGATGGACATACGCACACCTCCACACACAAAGACACACACAGACACCTTCCTCCCACAGTGCGCCGCAGCTCCAGGGCTGCATAGAGCCTGGCCAAAATGAGCGTGGGCCTCTCCAGGTGGCGGGCACAGGATCGCGAGGCCACGACGCAGCTGAGCAACCTCTAATGGAGCCCAGTTGGCCGCGATTGGACAAATGAGGGTTAGGGGCTGCACTACCACCCCGGAGCACCCTGGCGCTAAAGGGTGAGGAAGGAGGACCTCGGGGGCCACCACAGTCCCGGGTCTCAGCTTCGGTAAGTAACTCCTAGGGAGGACAAAATGCAGTATCCAGACAGCGCCAGGAGCCAAGTGACTGACTCCTCAGAGGTTTGGCAGGCGCGACAGGGATACGGTTCCGAGCCTCCCCGATGCCAGCCTGACCCCAGCCAGCCCAGCCCGGCGCAGAGCGCGGATTTGCGTTTTCAGCTCTCTGGAGAGGGCAGCAAGCCCTTTTCGCCACCCAGATCTCAACTGTTCCCAGTAGGAAACAAAGAAGCCAAGAGCCGGAAACTAAGACTGAGATTCGATCGCGGGGCTTCTGCTACTACCTCCCAAAGTGTCTTTTTCTTCTCTAACTTCCTACCTCCAGCCAGCGCGAAAGTTCGCAGCGAGAAATTCACCCTGTGGTAAGGTTTCCAAGGCAGTCTATGGCTTTAAGTTTTTTTTAAATTTTATTTATTTATTTGTTTGCTTGTTGTGTTTGTTTGTTTCTTTATTTATTCATTTTGTGGCTGGCTCAGCCTGCCCTGGTGGTGGCGCTGGCGCAGCATGTGGTGCCGGGGATCGAACTGCAGTCCCCGCAGTTGCCTGAGCCCTCCTAAGCAGGCGCTTTAGACCACTGAACCATCTTGCTGGCCCTATGGCTTTAAGTTTTAACCTACGATCGCCATGCCTTCCAACCCCAGCCCTAGGAAGGTGGAGAGCAAGCCGAGCTCCTGAAGTCTAGGGGCACCTGGGCGCCAGCAATCTGCACCTCCAGCATTCTTGGTCCACCCAGTGCAGGGTGTCTCGCAACTGGCATAAATACCGTCAACCCAACCTTGCTCTGTACCTGAGGAGGGCAGGAGCTTTCTAGCAAGCCGGGGGCCAATTCGTTCTAATAAGCCCCAAGACATTTAAATCATTAATGTCTTTCCTATATCCTGAGCAAATAATCAAAATATGGGCTAAGGCAATTTAATATAAAAATTAAAAACCCACACATAAAGGCAGAAAAGTAAAGTCTTATTTATGGTGGTGGAAAAACCAGCTGCTAATTACCTAAAAGTACCAACGGTCAGTTATCGCCCATTCATTACACAGATTAGATTGCTATTTTAAATTATACTTTAAAAACTAATGAAGTACTGAACACGCTTATGAATGAAATTTGGACATACACAAACCCATACAGCTTGTGAGCACATCTATGTAAAAATAGAAATTCATTAAAATGTTATCTCCAGCTTTCGTTCCAGCTTTTCTCTATTTTCCTTTTTCTTCAAAAGTACACGTGATCGGGGCTGGGGAGACAGTGCCTGCCTGGCAAGTGCAAGGTCCTAAGGAACCCCAGTCCCGCGAAACAAAACAAAACATGACCGTGTTGAGGTTGAGGGCTGGGGAAATAGTTCAGCAGTTTAAGTGCCTGCTTGGCGAGCCCAAAGACGCAGGTTCGATCCCCTCTGCATAATGAGACGCTATACCAAATAAATAATTTTTAAAAACTTAAAAGAAAAAGAGAATTGAAATAAATGCATGTGTTGCTAAAAGTGTATGGGTTTGTGTCTTCACCTCTCTTCTTTTAAACTTTTATTTTGGAATAGGGTATCACTAACTTGCCTAAGCTGGAGTCGTGGAATCCTCCTGCCTCAGTCTCCCAAAGTGCGGGCATTAGAGGTGTGAGCCACCACGCCCAATTTATCTCCATTTTTTATGAAAATGGAGCTTGAGAGGTTAATACTTTACCCTCACGCCCATAGTTCTGTCCCCAGACAAGAAGCAGATCTGTCCACCCTATCTCTCCGTCAGGGCCAGCGTACCAAGCAGCGCGAACTCTGGCCAAACCTTCGCACCCTTAGGCGGCGCCTCGTTTCTACGCCTCGCAAGCTCAAAGCAATCAGTTTGAGGGAAGACACAAGGGAAGAAAAAGGAAACCGAGACCGGAAAGACGAGAAGATCTGCTCTCTCCATCCTTCTGAAGGCCGGGCTGTTCGCTATGTCCCCCTTTCCCAACCCCTCTCGGAGAGGGCCAGGGCTTCTCCAAGCGCAGCCTTATGCCCAGTTTCCACTTCTCTAGCGGGTCGGATCTCCACAGCCTTCCTGGAGGCGGAGCCTCTAGGTCCTGGGGAAGAGGCTAGAGAGAGTGGAGGCTCAGACTCCCACGCACACCTGCAAGCCGCCGCTGCCCAGCGGCCTCACCCCGCCCCCCCCCCCCCACCCAGTCTTCTCCCCTAAGACTGAAGACTGCCAAACTCGCGCCCCGGGACGAACTGACCAGCTCCGGTGGCACAGAAAGGACTCCACCCCCACCGCGTAAGCCCTATGGGAGGGTCCCAGGAGGCTGGGGTGGACCCCAGAACCCCCTCCCGTACCGTGTGGACAGCGATGCGAGCCACGCGCAGCACAGTCTCTCCACACTTGCTTTGATTTTAGAGCCTTCGGTTCCAATCCAACGTCCCCGGAAGGTGACTTGGGATTTGGGAGGATTGGAGGGACTTGGAAGGGGCGTGCTTGGGGAGCAAGGCGTAGGGTCAGCACGTGGTCGCGGTGGGAGCCAATGGGGAGCCGCGGTCCGACCGCTGGCCCTGGGATCCCAGCCCACAGAAAGCGCCCAGAGGAAGGCACGGTGGGGTTCGCTGGCGGTGTGTCCCAGAGCTCCACGGGTCTCTCGTTTACCGGAGCAGCTCAGACTGTGCAGCGCGGTACGCAGGCTCCTCGGCCCCGCCCCCTCCGCCTGCGGGATGTCGCTGAGCCGGGTCACCTCCACCCCCTTTTCCGTCAGTGACATCCTGCGGCTGGAGCGCGAGCAGGGGGACCTGGAGGCTTCCCCACCATGGGGATTGCGGGGGAGCCCGGAAAACCCTCGGAACCTGGGAGTGGGCCCGGAATCGCGCGGGCGGGAAGTTCACCGCGCCTGTGGTGTGGGCGGCAGAGGGCGAGAGCAATCAGAAGCTCGTGGGGGTCCCTACCGGGCAGTGGTGGAGATGCTCGCGGATCCGGTTGGGGAGTCACGTGAGTAGATGCTCCTTCTTCTTTCCTACGGGGGGGGGGGGGGGGATAAGGAGGGAGCGGGTGCTCTAGCCTGCTAGTTTTCTGGGC
>PVKN010011278.1:0-21833 GCA_004027915.1 Capromys pilorides | reverse complement strand
TGCTGCTATAAACATATATTGCTACAGTATGATGTTTCCTGTGGGAAAATACACAGAAAGTGAATAGCTGAGTTTGAATAGGACTGCTAATTCTAATTTTTTGAGGACTTTCCACACTGATTACACCCTTTGCAATAGCATCCAAAACAAAACAGAGAGGAATACTTAGGAATGAACCTAACAAAGGAAATACAAGATCTATATATTGAAAATTACAGTACTCTGAAAAAAGAGATTAAAGAGGATTTTTTAAAAAATGGAAAGATATTCCTTACTCATGGATAAGAAGAATTAACACTGTGAAAACAGTCATTCCCCCAAAACTGTTATACAGATTTAATGCAATCTCAATCAAAATATCATTAGTATACTTCACAGATTTAAAGAAAACATTCCTAAAATTCATCTAGACCCACAGCAGACCTAGAATAGTAAAAGCAATCCTGAAAAACAAAGGCCAGGCAGGAGGCATCACAATCCCTGATTTGAAATTATACTACAAAGCTACTGTGATAAAATCAGCATCATATTAGAGAAAAATACAAACCTAAAGATGAGTAGAGGGCCGGCGAGATGGTTCAGCGGTCTAAAATGCCTGCTTAAGGCCAGGGAGATAGCTCAGGAGCACAAGCACCTGCCTGGCAAGTGCAAGGTCCTGAGTTTGATCCCCGGTTCTGCAAAATAAATAAATAAAGCGCCTGCTTAGGAAAGCTCAGGCAACTGCAGAGACTGTGGTTCGATCCCCTGCACCACATGCTGTGCCAGCCCCATCACCAGGGCAGGCTGAGCCAGCCATAAAATAAATAAACAAATAAACAAACAGACAAATAAATAAAAATAAAATTTAAAAAATAAATAAATAAAAATAAAAAAGATGAGTGGAATAGATTAGAAGATGCAGGTAAATCCCCAAACACAGTCAGCCACCTTGTCTTTGACAGAGGAACCAAACATGTTCACTAGAAGATAATGTCTTTAATATCAACATCAATATTGTTGTTATTTTTGATATTAGGAATCAAACTCAGGGCATTGTGTTTGCCAGGCAGGTGCTTAAACCACTGAGTACTCTCCCTGGCCCAGTCTCTTTAATAAATAATTCTGGAAAACCTGGCTCTCTATAAGCCAAAAACTAAAACTATACCTATGTCTATCATCATGCACTAACCTAAAGTCAAAATGAATTAAAGATCTAATTTTTTTGAAGGGGGGTACTGGGGTTCAAACTCAAAACCTTACACTTACCAGGCAAGCTCTTATGCCACTAAGCTATCTCCCTGGTCACAATGATCCAAACATTAAAACAGAAACACTAAACCTACTAAAAGAGGAGCTGGGGAGATAGCTCCATGGCACAAGTACCTGCCTGGCAAGTGCAAGGTTGTGAGTTTGAATCCCCAGCCCCAGAACAAAAAAAAAAAAAAAAAATCTACTAGAAGAGAAATTAGGCAGAAATCTTGAAGGCATAGGGGTAGGCAGAGTGTTCATGAATAAAAACCAAACTATATTCAAAGAATCAATAACTGGGCTGTCATCTTTTTTGAAGGGGGCTGTCACCTTCTTTAAAATTTTCACAGCACAACAAAAGAAATCACCAGCAGAGTGAAAAGACAACCTACAGAGTAGGAAAAATTTAGAATATATCTTAAGGCCCAGCAGGGGAAGAATTGAGGGAAAGGGAAGGGTCTAGATGAGTAGTGGGTTTGCACAGTGATACAGAGTAGGGAGGGGGACAGAGTTGAGGTCCTGGCTCCTGTGGGTATATATGATGCTTCCTCAGGAGCAGTGAACCCATTGCATGGTATCCAGCTCAGCACTCCCAGTAGGTGCCCAGAAGATTTTCACAATCAGATAAAAGGGAGAAAACTAGATAATGTCCATCCCCAGAAAGAATGGAGAGCAGAAAAGAAGGAAGGAAGAAGAAAAGGAAAGCAGGGAGAGAGGAAGAGAGGGAGAGAAAGAGGGAGGGAAAGGGAAAAGAGAAAGGAAGGAAAGGATGAAAGACAAAAAGGGGGAAGTAGAGAGGGAGGAAAGGAGAGAGAAAAGCAGGAAGGGAGGGAATGACCACATGAAACCAAAGGTTTCTCAAAGACTCTCTTGGGCTGGTTGCTCCTCTCTGGGATTTTGACTTTGCAGAAGCCTCAGGACTTCTGAAATTACAGCCTGGCCACATAGTCTCCCCTTCAAAGGGCCACACAGTCTGCTGTTGCTGCCTTCTAATTCCTAACATCCATGCAAGGGAGCTCACATTTTTATTTTCACGGAGCCCCACAAAAAGATAGCCAGTCTTACCTCTGGTCCTGTAACTCATCTGGCCACAGCCCTCTTTCCTGTCAACATTTGGCTCCAGTCCTGGCCTCCAGCTCACTCTACAGAGATGGAAAACAAGTCAAACAAAGGATTGTTTCTGAGCTGTTCCCACCCTGGGCTGGGGAGAAAGGCCAGAAAGCCTTGGGTGACCTTTCTATCACAGCTCAGAGAAACAATGGACCAGGCGAACCATGGAAGGAATGGATATCATGGTCAGTTATCACCCCCAGCCACCACTGCTTCCCAGAACACCTCAGCCCAAGACAAGGGTGTGAGGAAAGAGTGTAGAGCCCCGGACAACCTTGCATAGCCTTCCTGCAGCTGGGGAGCTGCATGCTGGGTTTTAAGAAGCAAGAAAGGGAGTCACAGGGGGCCAGGGCTTTGCCAAAAAAAGATGATGTTTTGTCCTGAAAGCAGAGGGTTGTAATCATGAGAGGAGAGGGATGAGATTTTCAGACTCAAAGGATCACTGTGAGGTACGAGTGCAGCGTGGCTAGAGGCAGAGACTGTAGCCAGGCATAGTCAGTTCTAACAGGGATCACAAAGCACTGTCCTTAACCGGTGCAAGCACTTCCGTTGCTTGGGCTGTGTCTGCAGGATGGTGACCCAATGATGTCACTGTGTGGGCCTCTGTGCGGGCTGTGTTCATAACACACATGAAGTTGGAGTGTGTATCAGCTACTCTTCTCTCATTGCTGGGACAGATACCTGACGTAAAATGAAGGAAAGGTTTATTTAGCTCGCTGTTACTGGAGGTTTCAGTCCATACTTGGCTGGTTCCAAGACAAAGCCGCATGTGGCAGAGAGCAACCTTTCACTGCAGCAAGCAGAAACCAAAGGGAGTGGCAGCGAGCTAGCCATTCCTCCTTACATTGTAATACAAATTACCACACCCACAGTAATCAATCACAAACTCCAGGAGCCACCCCATGACTGCAGGAGCCTTTGGTGGGGGGAGGGGGGCTTGTATCAGACTTTTGAATGCATGGCTATGGACCTAAGTGGTGGCAAATAATTCCCTATGGAACTCTTGTGTTTCTGCACAGCTTACAAAGTGCAGTGGAGTCTCTGTGTTCTGAACGTCACTTCAAGGATGTGGTATAATGAACAGCCCTGGTAGGTACAGTTAGCGTCTCCACCTGAAACAACGGGCTGTGAAAACTATGCGTGGAGGGAATCCAGGGCTTGTGCTACACACCGAGGGCCCAGGCTCACTTGTTTTTTTTTTTCCCCTGTCATGGAGCTGAGGTGTCATCTAGGCCTCCTCTCTGTGGGCATTATGGCCCAGAGGTGTGGCACTAAAATGCTGATAGTTTGACTACTATTTTTGCTGTGAATATTAAGCTGACATTTATCTCTGGCCCAAGAATCTCATGTCCTTTATAGCATTTTTGAAAGGAAGGTATGTTTATTTATTGTCTTAGGGTAAAATCTCAGCCTGTTCAGAGTTCTTGATAGTGTGTGTGTGTGTGTGTGTGTGTGTCTGTGTGTGTGTGTGTGTGTGTGTGTGTGTCTGTCTGTCTGTCTGTCTGTCTGTGGATATGTGTATTTCATTGCATCTGGGGTTGGCAACATTTTTGTGTGTATGTGAGGATTAGAGGTTGTGGCAAGGGGACAGGCTAGAGGGGAATGAGGGTGAGTGAGCACCCAGAAACAAGCTAGCTGGAGTCCTGCTGTTTGGGTGAGTAGCCCCAAAGACGTGTGTGTTCAAGTCTTGTTCCAGGGGATGCTGTTGAAGAGAGGAGGAAGCCTTTAGCCATGGGACCCATTGACTGTCCTTCGGACACCAGGACTGCCTTTCAAGGGGCTCACAGAAGACCAGCCTTCTCTCTTCCTGCTTTCTAGCTCCTGATAGAATCAGTTTGCTCTGCCATGAAGTGCTGCCTTCAGTAGAGGCTCAAAGAATGAGACCATCCAACCTGGGGCTGTAAAGTAGGCCATGATTGCAGCTATACATTGGTATCCCTTTGCACCAGTCCACACAGGCTAGAACCCACCCCCACACTCATACTGTCCCTGAAGGCCACAGATGCGCTCACCACGGATGGGCTTACCACACAGGCCACAACAAGGCGGGGCTAGGTCTCCCAGGCACACAACTGCCTTCTTGCTTTTTCTGGCTTCTCTCAGCCAGCCCCTCTCACTAACATTCAAGCTACTTTTCATACGATACATGGAAGGCCATAGAGGAGCTGAGATCTGATCTAGTCTAGCTGAGCTGCTTTAAAATCAATTAAAAATGAGGGATAAGCCTCTTTCTGAATGAGAAACCCACAGGCACAGAGAAAAAACACACAGCCTCATCACTCATCAGGGCTCTGATTTCCTTGGCTTTTTTCTTCTAGACAGCTGCAGGCAGGGCCAGCTGAGTGGAAAGGTATTCCTGGGAGGGCCCCAAGGCAGGTGGTGCCTGGACTCATCTCAGCTGCCAATAGACGTGCCTGCTGTCCTGACCACAGCTGGGGGATGGCAGAGAGCAGCCAGGGGGAAGCCCAGACCCTGGTCCTGAGTCATTTCCAGCACCCGCTGGCGGCTGCTCTTTCACTCTTAAGCTCAGAATTTAGACTTCAGGGGCCAGTGAGATGGCTCAGTGGTTTAGATTCCCCTGCTTGGGCAGCCATAGGGACTGCGGTTTGATCCCCAGCACCACATGCTGCACCAGCCCCACCCCCAAGGCAGGCTGAGCCAGCCAGAACACAAATAAATAAATAAACGAGGTTTAAAAAAATAAAATAAACTTTAAAAAAATTAAAAAAAAAGAATTTAGACTTCAGGGAAACCATGCATTCTAGGCTTATCTCAGCTGCTCATGGAGCACTGGGTAGAATTAGGCTTCTCTCTTGTTATTACTTAGGCGATGTTTTACTGCTGTGATAATTCTGGTGAAGCTGCATTTCCTGATGTTACCAGGCAAAAACGTGTGTGTGTGTGTGTGTGTGTGTGTGTGTGTGTGTGTGTTACACCCAGGTGCTGTACCACCCACAGCTTTGCATGTTTGTCAAATGAATGAAAGCAATGTGGCTATAATGCCTTTGCCATCCATCCAGCCATGACCTAGCAAGCAGGCAGCACTTGGTACCAGTTTAGGGCAAGTCTGATCTCAACCTGTGTCGATGAAGCATTTTTGTGTGTGTGTAACTGGCGGACGCATCTCTGGCAGGCCTCGTGACACACTGTAGGTGCACCCAGCCGATACCATGTCGCCTCTGGAATGGCAGTCTTCCTGGAGGAGCGGGCTTGAACTCTGCCTCTGAGAGTGGACAAGGCTGGCAGGAGAGCGAAACAGATCTTGAATGCCAGGGAGGGGAGCTTGGACTCGCTATGTGGCCCACTCCTCTTTACATGCCAGCCGGCCCACCTACCCCATCCCCAAGTGACTATTTAATCCACTCCCTGAGTCTCTGTGACCCTGAAAGGTAGGCTCAGTAGACATCTGGGGTCACTGGCGCCAGTGAGCATGCCACTAACGAGGCAGCAATGGGATTGGATTTACGTATGTATGTATGTATGTTATGACCAGTTCAGCCTGCCCTGGGGGTAGGGCTGGTGCAGCATGTGGTGCCTGGGTTCAAACTATGGTCCCTGTGGTTGCCTAAGCTTGCCTAAGCATGTGCTTTAGACTGTGAGCTATCTTGCTGGGCCCTGGACTGGATTTAGAATACACTTGTTCCCAGTAATTGATGAAGGCAATTGATTCAAATGTAGAGTTGCTGCTAGTGACTGGAGCACTTTGCAGTTCATTCAGGTAGGAGCTTACCCTGAAATGTGAGTTGGTGAACTGCAGCTGCAAAGACTGAGCCCTCAGAGGCGTTCCCTCTGGGCGAGCGATCATCACAGACCTAAGCACTGTGGGATGCATGTTCTTGAATGGCAGGTGGGTTCCTTGTTTCTTACAGTGCAGGAAAGTGTGTGCAGCTCTGGCAGGTTGGAAAGAGACTCTGTGAAGGAGTCCAAGCCCACAGTATTTGCTACTGGTGTGGTTCAGGAAAACCATAGCAGGCTGAGGTGCTTTGAGTTCAGGGCAATGTAGGCTGTTTCCAATGCCAGGCCAGTAGTGAAGAGAACCGCAAGCTAGAGGTACTACTCTGGGGTACAGGACATGTTTACCATGTTACAGATGCTAGATTTAGTCCCCAGCACTGTGCCTTGGGGTGCTGCTCAGTAACCCTGAGATCTGAGATTCTGAAAGCAATCCACTTGGGGACTTTGGAGCCCAGAGTACTTTGCACATTGATTCATTCAGCAAATATTTATTGAGTACTTTCTTTCAAGGCCTTTGGAAAATGAGATTTTAAAAATATTTAATGGTCAGGGCAGTGAGCACTCAAACCAAGAAAGCGATCAGAATGCACAATGTCTGTCAACAGGCAGTGAGTGCCTCTGGATTTGCACTGGTATGATCTCAGCCTCAGTGCTGATGTAACAAAATAGCCTTGAACGTGACAGACAGCTTACATTCCAGGGACCTTGGTGGACAGAGGCTTCCCAGAAGAGATGATTCTAAACTGAGTCTTGCAGGCTCAAGGGGAGGAAAGAGGAAAGCTGACACATCAAGCACACAGGGGTGCAAGACCAATGTCACGTACACAACACCCACAGTAATAGAACCCCCAGGGCTCCAGAAACCTCCCCTGATGAGGCTGCTGTTCACAGTGGAGTGCTAGGAGCACCTAGCACCACTTCGTGACCGTTGAGACTTAATACTGAAAGCTAACAGAACACAGCTAAAGATTCTGCATTAGGGAGTAACAGACTCAAGCTATGGTGCTAGTGTTTTTGAAAAGATTAGTATCTATATTTTAACAGGTGAGTACAAAGAACTTTCCCCCAGGTGAGAGCAGACAGACATGTTTAGAACAGGGCTGCTTTGAGGTCCATTTGTGGGCATGGGGTAAGTGTCCTCCTGATATCTGCCTTACATGAGACATTTTTCTGTCCACAAGCAAGTGCGATGCTTTGGTCCCTGTTATCTCTGAGCTAAGGGCTTCCTGAGCACTGTACACTGTTAAGTGGGAGTTGAGTGCGCCCTTCCTGGCTCTCAGCACCTGCTTGTGGCCGAGCTGCTGCAACCCGGGATGGCAGAAGAAACCAAAGTGAATCGGAAGTGACCCAGAACCTGTTCTAGAGCAACAATTCTCCAACAGATGCTTTAGGTCTGTCCTGTGATCTCTGTATGTGCTTGACAAGTAAGACCCCTGAGATCCTTTGTTCAAGTGGGTTACATCAGTATTTACTGTGAGATGAAAGAAGAAGAAGAAGAAGAAGCAGAAGAAGAAGAAGAAGAAGAAGAAGAAGAAGAAGAAGAAGAAGAAGAAGAAGAAGAAGAAGAAGAAGAAGAAGAAAAGGGCTAGGGAGATGGCTCAGTAGAATAAACACTTGCCTGGCAAGCACTAGGTCCTGAGTTCAATCCCCAGTACTGAGCCTCAGGATTATTTCTGAACCTAGAGACCCCACCTCCAAATACCTTCACAGTGGGACCTATAATTTACCAGGCACATCGTGTAGGAACTGTCTCAGTTACTTTTCTCTTGCTGCTGGGATAAGGACAAAATGCCTGATACCCAAAATTAAGGAAGGGAAGGCTTACTTAGCTCACAGTTTGTGGAGGTTGAGTCCATACTCAGCTGGTTCCCAGGCAGAGTAGCACGTGGCAGAGCACAGCTGTTCATTGTGGTAGAAAACAGCAGAGCAGCAAGAACACAATGGGAAGGGCAGCTTAGGCTAAGAAGCACATACAGAAGCTCCAGCACATCAGTGCTGGGTGAGCTGCCTGTGCCTCCAGCTCCCTCCCTGCCTGGGCCTGCATCAAGCTGCTCCTCCCCATGAATGGCCTTCCAGCATTAACAATATTGCCAATATCAATAGATATTGGTTGAGATTTGGGCAGACTAGTGGCGTGGCTCTGGGGTGGGACCCTTCAGCAGGCTGTGGCCGTGCAGTTCGCAGGGGGTTTGGCTGGTCTATGGAGATTTATATCCAAAGAGGCTGTGTGGGGCTCTCACAGGCCACATGGGGTCCTCACAACTTGGTGCTGGCTTCCCCAGAGAACCAGTGATCCAAGAGCAAGGCAGAAGCAGCTACCCCATCTGCGGGCTCTGCTGATTGCTCAGGTCAGTTGCCTCCTGTGCAGAGGGGCTCTGCATAAATACAGGACTGCAGGGGCAGGGCTCATGGGGCTGCAACATCTGAGAGCCTCATCAAATTCACAGAATAGTTAAGCCCCAATTCTCACCTTGCTCCTCATCATCCCAAAGCCTGGATGATCAGAATCCTACTGAGAGGGTTAAGAAAACACAAGCAGGACAAGCATGGTGTGGTAAATACCTGCAACAATAGTACTTGAGGAGGCTGAAGCAGGAGAGTGGAGATACAAGCTCACCTCAGTGAGACCCTGTTTCAAAACATAATAAAGTGCTGGTGAAATGATTTAGCGTGAGGCCTGAGTCCAATCTCCACTACTTGAAAAACAAAAACAAAAGCACTGTCAGGTGCCAGCTCCAAACACAGGCAGCTGCGGCTTCAGTGAAGAGTCTGTGTCAGTACCAGGACCCTCCCTAACGGTGCTCCTACCCGGGGCACTCCAGCCTCTGCCCTGCTCTCTAGCAATGCCAGGAGCTGCACAGATCCCTCTACCAGGTACCAGTTTCTGTATTCTCCCAGACCCCAGAGTTCTGTTTCAAGGAGCATGGGAAGCAGCTGACACGGGACCTGCAGCCTGGATGTCTTCCTGATGTGTCCGCCCTGGAAACACAGCTCTTCAATAATGTATAGAGCTATTAGCACCAGGCCAAGCGCTTCCAGCTCCCTCCCCCATGATCAAAGCCACCACCGGGAGCCAAGTTAGCGATCAGATTTCATGGGCTCCTTCTAAACACAGCCTGGCCTCAACGTATGAGATTAGAATAGGCTGTTTCATGTCCGGGGATGAAAGCAGCAAGGATTTGGGAGAAAATCCGGCTTCCCAGAGAAATCAAAACGTTTCTATTTCATTACAAATGGATGCATGACACAGCTAATCGCTCCTGGGGGAGGCAGCGCTGCAGGACCAGCTGCTCTGTCTGCAGCTCCTCTCAGAAGCTGTGCAAATGTGTGGGAGGCAGGGTCAGGGAAGTGTTCGGCTTCTCTGCATCATCCAGCGCGTCTCCCAGACCATAGGACCAGCCTGAATCCTTGGGAGAGCCACCTCCGTCTTGCTGTATTAGGAAAGGTGGGCACAGCCACCCTGGACAATGGGGGACTAAAGCCTGGACCGCTGAGGAGGAGGTGGCAGCAGCTGCCAGTTGCCATATATTAATAGCTCTGTGCCACTGCACTCATATGTCCAGCACTTTGCATATAGGACTGCTAATCCTGAAGCAACTGGAAATGTATTATTAGATCTTGCAATGATGAAGAAACAGAAGACCAGGAGCTTAAGTGAGCTTCACACAGGCACCCAGTCAACATGTGCTGGAGCCCAGGGCGAAACCCCAGAGCTGTACTCCTGCCCCGGGACCAGCTGCTCCAGTGCCACCCTCTGGAAGAAAGCCAAAGCCTGTGGCAAACGGGAGAGGCCCCGGGCCAGCAGGCCTGTCATGGTACTCAACCAAGCAGGGTGTTCATCAACATCCCCATGCAAACTCTAGGTCTGACTTCATAGGCTTCCAGCCAGCCCCAGCCTTTGTCCAAGCCTTTGTCTGAGTCTCTGTGTCTCCCCTGGAGAGTGTTCCTCAGCCCAGAGACCGAGCAGGCTGAGACACCTGGTGTGTTGGCCTGGTCTGATCCCCGGATCATTATTCTCTCTGGTCTTGTTTTCTTGCCCATGAGCTGAAGGGGAGGGTACCAACCACCTTAGTTGTAAGAGCACAGGAGATGTCCAGGTGGAACAGGATTCTCCTGGCTTGCAGCCCACATGCCCATGTCCTTCTTCCCTCTGCAGTGGCTT
Source organism: Capromys pilorides (assembly GCA_004027915.1). Lineage (NCBI taxonomy): Eukaryota > Metazoa > Chordata > Mammalia > Rodentia > Capromyidae > Capromys > Capromys pilorides. The sequence goes on along the minus strand of PVKN010011278.1, from coordinate 11,599 downwards.
TGCCCCTGTTCCATCTGTGCCTCAGACTCTGGAAAGCTTGGTCAACTCCCCTACTCCTAGAAGACCTTCTCCATGTTGCTGTTCCCAGCATCCAGCCTCAGGGGAACTGGTACGGCTCCAGGAGGGGTTCAGCCAGGCAGGCGTGCCGGGGTCTGGCTGTCAGCTGCCTTCGCTGCCATCCGCTGGCAGGGCTGCCAGCTCAGAGGGTGCCTGATGTCTCCCTGGTTCCTTTCAAGCTGGAGAACTCTGGTTGTAGATCAGCACACCTGGTCATCGTGAGGCCCAGACTCAGGCACCACCAGAGCTGCACACCAGTCCAGGCACTTTTACACAAGTTTATTAGCTGCCTCACAGCCCTCATTGTCTTCTGAGAAACTGGGTCCTCTCCACTCAGTGCAGGGCCCACTTCTTCCTCTCTGAGCTCTTCCTACTGCTGTGGCTGTCACTCAGCCTGGCCACTCCTTCATTTTATGCTTTTTTTTCAATGCCCAGAAAGGAACTCAGGGCTTTCCAGTGCTAGACAAATACCCTGTCACTGAGCCACACCCCAATCCTTCCTCTTTTTAACACTTAAGATAGAAACTATGCTGGGCACAACAGGTTTCTCAGTCTATCAGTACCAGCCAAAGGCCCCTCCCTCTGAGAAGCCTGCCAGCCCTCTCCTCCCATCATGCAGCCCTCTGTTCCTCCCTGTTTGGGGCCTGTCCCACTGTGCCTGTAGTTCTCCTGCTGACTTTGCGACCTTGAGCAGGTAGTGACAAGAGCTGATTCTCGCACCCAGGCCGATCTGGCCCCAAGTACTAGCTGGGTGACCAAGCGATGGTGCTGACAGCGCCTGGACTCATGATTTTCAAGACCCCCTCAGAGGGAACACAGGGTAAAATCACCTGAGATGAGCGCTCTGGAGCAGAGGGAGGGCCATGGGTCACCAAATGCTCCATGCTGGCCACAGTCCCCATGGTGGCATCCCAGCTTCCTCAGGCTACCTGCAAACTGGTCCTGGCCCAGGGACCCCAGGGACTGGCTTCAGTGCATGTGCCTTGTGCCTTGCCATGGCCCCACTTCCCAGAGCAAGCTGCCCTACAGCACCCTGGGATTCTTAGGAAGATTGGCAGGGTGGTTATTTCTTTCTAGATCACTCTGTGTTTTACTGGAAACACACAGGTCATTTTTGCTTGACCACAGACAATACTCAATCTCTAGTGCCAGAGCGTTCCAGGCTCACTGTTCTCTCTGGCCTGAGGGAGTGGGGCTTGAGCTGAGGACATTCCCATGGGAGCACGACAGCACAATGCTTCTCACAGGAGTGTCCTTGGATGCCTGGCCTGCAGCCAGGGTGGCCCAGCCACAGCTTCTTTCTCGGTGTCCAGGGTTCCTGAACAAGCGTGTCTGCTGCACTGTTGCATGCCCATCCCTGAGCTCACACACACGTTGCCTTGGTGGGGACCACAGGACGGAGAGACTACCCAGATATCTGGGGCACATGGTGCCAGCCACCAGCCAAACCCAAGAAAAGTGGTTCCTGAATTGCAGGTGTGGTGCTGCCTAAGGGTGAAAAGTGTCCCCAGAATGGGGTGTAGGTGTGCACTGGGAGAGTCCATGGAGGTGGGTAGGTAGGGGATAGGTCAGAGCCAGGCTGGAAGGATGGTCAGGTAGAGGGACCGAGAGGAACATTCACCTCCAGGATGCCTCTCAGATGTGTGTGGCCTCTTTAAGGATGAAACAAAAAACAAGGGGCCCACAACCTCAAGACCTGAGGAGGGAAGGGAGATCCACAGAGGCTTGGCTGTGTCCCCAGACTCAGACATGACTTACTATTCATCTGTGCCTGACCAAGTCCTGCCCTCTGTCCATAAGCACTTTGACCTCGCAGACACATGCCACAAATGACACCACCAATGTGCCCTCTGCCCTTCCACCTGGTAGCCAGGACCTCAGAGTGTCTCTCAGCTAGATTCACCCCACCCTTCTATTCCAGCCTAAAGGAAGGAAGACAGATCTGGAGTATAAGGCACAGGAGTGTACTCCTGGATCCTGACACGTGCGGGCCATTCCTCCCTTAGCTGCCCTCAGCCTCACAGTGGGTAAAGTGGGTAAAATGCTGACCTAGCACTTGGCAGTGAGATTCAAGGACACCGCCCTTCCAAGAGTCTGGCACCAGGCCTGGCAGACAGTAGGCTCTCACTCAGTGTGCACTTCCCATTTCCTCCTCCTTGTGCCTGTCCACAGCACTCTAGGGGCTTGCAGTGACCAGTGCTGGTGTGTGAGTACTTTGGTCTGCAGAAGTGCACCTCAGACACTGCCTTCACTATGTGAAGGCCCGCAGTGTGGGAACAGACACCTTGGATGGCACCATAGTAAGAATGGAAACCAGTGTGGCTAGGAAGGGGAGGGGCTGGGATGAGGAAAACCCTGGCTCCTGTTTCTTGCTCCACCCAATCCCTAGCCTGGTAGGAGTGGCCGCCTTTACCTCCTTGACCGTCCTCCACCTCCTGAAATAGACTGACCAGGCCAGGCTGGCTGCTATAGCAGACGGGTCTCTGTAAGCAGGGTCCTCATAGCCATGCCCAGGAAAGCCATAACCTGGGAGACTCTCTTCCCTCTTATATTCACTGGGCAGAGGTCCCCAGTGAGCAGGAGCAGGACATTGTACCACCAGCCTTGAGCATGGCTGCTTCCTGATGCCCAAGGAAGCACAGCCTATATTCAGGTAAGAGGACAGGACACTCCCATTGCCTGTCTGGACAGGCTGTGAGAATTTTCTGACAGTGCCACTGACATCTCCGCCTTCATCCCTCCTTAACAACGCCTTTCTTGTGCCAAGCCCTGAGGTGGCAGTGCTGAGGGCACGTGGAGATGAACATGGAAGCAGATGGCCTACTCCAGCAAGGCAAGTTGTAACCATCATGAGAGCTCCACAGGGGATGCTAGGGCTGAATCTTGAAAAACTGAACACAAGTGAGACAAAATACTCAATACCAAAAGCTAAAGGAGGAAAAAGAGATTTTTTTGCTCGCAATTTGTAGTGCTTTCAATCAGTAATCAGCTGGCTCCAGGGAAGGGTAACATGGCAGACAAATATTGCAAAGGAAAAACACTTCATGTGGGCAGAAGGTAACAAAGCAAGTGAGGAACCTTAGAAACTTCTTCCTGCTCCTCTTATATTTTACCTAGGCTACTTGGATTTGGGCAATGCCAAACCATTAAGTGGACTGATATAGTAATCAAACGCGCTGAATCCCAGCATCACATATTCTAGATCCAGTCACATCTGAAAAATCTCTACCTAAGGCTTGGGGGAAAATCAAGATACAAGCCATAATATTCTGCCCCTGATCTCCCAAAGACTTGTGTGCATTCGCTTATGCAAAAGCCATGTTTTTAATCTTCAAGAGTTTCCAAATTCCTAACAACTTCAGCATTGCCAAAAAGTCTAAATCAAAAGTCTCCTCTCTTTGAGATTTGAGTCAAACTCCTAGCTGCAAAAGAAAGTTAAACGTTTCCAACATTTAATGACATACAGTAAAAATGACCATTCCAACAGATACAAATAGGAGAATACAAGGAATGGGATGACAATAAGCCCCAAATTCATCAAGGAAAGCATTAAATTCCAGTGTTCTATGTCCAGCATCTGAGGCAATCTGAGGTAAGATAACAACTCTAAGGGGCTTGGGTGGATCTGCTCCTATGACATCTGTGCTGGTTGCAGCTCCTATAGTTTCTCTTTTTGACTGGCTCTGCTCTCTGCTTGTACTTTTGCTCAGATGATCCACGTTCCTGGCTTCCACAAATCTCTGGGGTCTTCCCTGCATCTTCTGCTTCATACTCACAGCTTCACACACTGCCCTCTCAGAGTCACATTGCCTGGCCTCCCAGGCTTTCTTCTGAAATTTAGATGGAAGCCTTCTTGACCCCACAACTCTTACATTCTGCATGCAACTAATTCCAGCACCACATGGATGATGCAAAGGTCTGCCATTGGCCGAAGCATTGGCCAGACTTTCTTTTCTCTTGGACACAGGGAAAAATGCCTATGAACCAAATCCCAAGGAACAACTTCTCTAGGCTGCCACCATTCTGGAACAGGGTGCTCTGGGACTTCCTTATAAAAGCAAAGTCTTAGAGCTAGTCAAATAGCTCAGCAGATTAAAGTGCCTGCAAGCAGGCACAGGGGCAGGGGTTCAATCCCCAGGCCTGCTGTGCTGGCCCCACCTTTGGGGCACACGGAGACTTAGAAATTGAGACTGGGCATGGTGGCACACGCCTATAATTCCAGTTCTTGGGTGGCTGTAAACAGGCAGATCATTATGAGTCCAATCTAGTAGTGAGACCCTGAACACTCTATCCCCAGACCCTTTCCTAAAAATACAATAAATAAACAAACAAATAAATAAATAAATGCAAAGTCTTGCACTTTTGAGATTTTGAAGCAGCAAACGTTCTTGGGATGTCCTCAGGCCATCGTATCTATTGTGCTCTTCCTTCTCAGCAATCAAGATCTCCTCTGCTTTATCTTTACAGTCCACAGTTTTACTGCTGCTTCCTTTCTGAACTAACTCAGTTTAATTCATTCTGCTTGGCTCTTTGCTCTCAATTTTGAATGTAGATCTGGTTGAAAGTCCCCAACAGTAGCAATGCCATTGTCTCAGCATTAGACTTCCTTAAAATTTCTTCTTCCTGGTTATTCAGTCTGCTTCCCTTAATTGTAGTCTTAGGCAAAGTCTCTGGGCACACACAAAGTGTAGAGAAACTTACTGCCAAGCTATGACATACACTCTGTAGAGTCCAAAGTCAGTGCAGTTCTTCTTCCCAACAAAAAACTCATAAGCCTGGTCTTTACTGGAAGGATTTCTATCAGCCTTCTGGTCTTCTGAGCTCTGACTAGAATCTCTAGCCAAGTACAGCCTCAGGGGTTTCAGTGGCCTTGCATTAAAATGGCTTGGGTTGCATTTGGACTTTTAGGTTTAATCTATGGCCAATGTCTTGAGCTATGACCTGCACACTGGCTGCTTGAGTAGTTATAAAAAAGATGCCAGAAAAGCATATGTATGCATTCATATGAGTCAGTATGAGCCCAGATACATGTGTTTCTGGATGTGATTTTGGTCATTGTTTTGTATAATTGCTATGATTACTGCTATAAAATTGCCCTGCAAAAGCTAGAAAAGAAGTCAAGGAAGAAGAGAAAGGTAAATAAAGAAATCACAGAGCTGGGGCTGTAGCTCTGTGGCACTAATGCCTGTCTAGTAAGCACAAGGTCCTGAGTTTGATTCCTAGTAAACCCTGCACCCCAAAGGAAAAAAAGAAAGAAAGAAATCACAATAAAAAAGAAGGAAATTGTGTAGAAGTATGAGACTGGCAATCATGTGACTGATCTCACTGTAACACATGCCACAGCTCCATAATCTCACAGAGACAATCTAACACAGCAAAAATTTATATTAAAAAAAATTCAGTGTTTCTAAAGATGTTGTTCAAATTAGTAAAACCACAATCAACAGTGTTAGAGGAGGTAGAAAGGCTTTTATTAGTGTGGATAAATGAAAGACAGATAAGTTATAATCTGCCTCAGTCTATAATTCAGGAAAAAGCTAGGGCTACAATACAGATCTTGAAAAGGAAATTCATCAAAGAGTGATAATGGTGAAACATTCTATTTCAATAAGCAATGGTTTCATAATTTTAAGTGAGAATTGGGGTTTATAGTATAACTGGTCATGGTGAACTAGCCAGTGCTGACAGAAGGGCTACTGAAAATTATATTCACCACTTCAAAATGATGATAGAAAGAACTGGCCTTTGCTCTGATCAAGTTTTCAACTGTGGTGAAACTGACCTTTTCCAGAAAAAAATGGATAGGAGAACTTACATTATCCAGAAAGAGAAAAAAATGTCAGGCCACAAGCTTATGACGTATAGGTTAACTTTATTGTTTTGTGTCAATGTGCACGGTAAGTTGAAGATAAAGCCTTTCCCTTCCTTTAGGCCAGAACCGCCATCTTCCAGTAATTTGCCAAAATGACTAATACAAAGGGCAAGAAGAGGGGAATGTGGTATATGTTCTCCAGGCCTTTTAGAAAACATAGGGTTGTTCCTTTGGCAACATACATGCGAATCTACAAAAAAAGGTGATATTGTAGACATCAAGGGAATGGGTACTGTGCAAAAAAGAATGCCTCACAAATGTTACCATGGCAAAATGGGAAGAATACACAACATTACCCAGCATGCTGTTGGCATTGTTGTAAATAAGCAAGTTAAGGGCAAGATACTGCCAAGAGGATTAATGTGCATATTGAGCATACTAAACACTCAAAAAAGTCATGATAGCTTCCTGAAATCTGTTAAGGAACATGATCAGAAAAAGAAGGAAGCTAAACAGAAATGTACCTGTGTTCAACTGAAACGCCAGCTTGCCCTGCCCCCAGAGAAGCACACTTTGTGAGGACCAATGGGAAGGAACCTGAGTTGTTGGAACCTATTCCCTATGAATTCATGGCATGAACTGGGAATGCTGCTCTGCCATTCAGCACCCAATTGGCAGCTTCAGTATTCTAGGTCCTAAGTAAAAATAAAATTCTCCTGTGTTGTAAGGGTGGTTTTCTTAGTTGAACAGGTATGTGATACCTTCTTACCTCAAAAATATTTTCAGCAGATTTTCATTGTACCTAATAATTGTGTATAGTCTTTACTCTTCAGTGTTTTTCTTGCTAAAAGATATTGCTGATGTATTGTGCAGGTATACATTCCAATATTCATGTATTTATAAAATATTTATGTTGCCTTAAGATCCTATAAATCGCCATGGGGAAAAGATGTATCAAAATAAATGGAAGTCACTTCAGAAATAAATGTAAGTCCATTTCAATTAAATAAATTGTTTAAAGCACAAAAAAAAAAAAAAAAAAAAAAAAAAAAAAAAAAAAGATAAAACCTCTCTTGGTTTATCATTCTAAGACCTCTACTAGAGTATTCAGAAAACAGTCATGTAGAATAAGCTAGGGATCATGTGGAGATCTAACATAAAAGCCTGGGTAAAAAAATGTACCTTTTCTTGAGTATATCAGGAAGGCCTTCTGTCCTACTATTATGAAATATCTAGAGGACAAAGGCTTACTAATCAAGGCTCTCCTCATCATTGACAGTGCTCCACTTATCCATGAGATTTGAAAAGAAGAACTAGCTGAAGAATTCCCATGGCTAGGAGTCAAGTTCCTCCCACCTAATACAACTCCACTGCAGCCTATGGGCCAGCAGGTTATAGCTAACTTGAAGAAGCTAGACACCAAGAATTGTTTCTGAAATACTTCCAGATGGCCCCAGATACAGATTTAAGCCTTAAAGGGTGTAGAAGGAACATTACAATATCCTTTCCTGTATGGGGTTACAGTAGTTGAGAAAACCTGGGCCAATGTCTCTCTAAGGACATTGGCATCTGCCTGGAAGAAAGTGTGGCCAAAAATTATACAAGAGAGAGATTTTGATTGACCCTATGGTTGGTGACATTGTCACTAAACAGAGTCCATAGGCTTGCATGTGGGCCATGATGATGTTGAGGAACTTGTGAGGGAACCCGCAGAGGAACTGTCTACTTCAGCAACTCTTGGCTGAGCAACAGAGAGTGGCAGCTGAGTTTTCTGAGGAGGAGGGGCAGTATCTACAATCAATGGGGCAAAGTTCTTTTTCTGTAATCAAGGAAATCCTGAAAAAATAGACAGAACTACAAATATTTGTAGAGGAGATCTAAACAGAGAGAGAAAAGGCCAATCACTGCATGCATGTGCTTAATGACAGTGTCGTATTGCACGACAGAACAGTGTTAAAGAAATGACAGAAATGGACAACCTTAGGCCAGATTTAGTTCTAAACATGCTGGGCCCTAGTGAGCCAGAAGAAGATCCTAGTTGGCTGTAGGTTCTCTCAAGGTCTAGAAAGGACACTAGAGAGTCAGATCTGGGACTCTCCATCCAAGCAATACCCACCTTCCATTTCATCTTCCCTTCCTGAAAACAAAGATGCCAATCTGAGTAGTGAATACAGTATGAAACTGTAGTTTCTGCTAAACTAGGTACATTCTGTAAATTTTGGGTGACTATACCAGGAAGATTATTAGTGTTTCTAGTAAATTACACACATTATACAATCCCCTACCCTTTTTATTATGGAAAGATTAATTAAGGAGTTCTTTGGGAGGTTTGGAACACATAATGGATATTTCCATTATTTCTTATGGGAAAAATTGAGGGAGACCACTACAAAGTGTCTCTGAGCAGTATTTAAAGTCAATCAATTGGTTTTCCTCGTTTACTTGTGAGTCTGTACAGCGCCTAGGCCCCTTGTTTGGAGATGGGCACCGGGGTTACAGTAAATGAATCTCTGTGAGTCACTGGTCCCTGCTGAGGCTTATAGTGGCCTGTGAAGCCAAGACATCTCAAAGGACAAGGTCACAGCTAAAGATACCTGGCTCTAACCCCAATTAAATAGATAGACTGTAACAGCAGGCTTCTCACTCCTGCAGTGAAGGCCTTCTTGGAGACAACATAGTTCTCCTAAATTAATATAATGTATCACTTGGAGAAGACCTTGAGCAGTCTCCCAAGGTCCTGCTCAGATTCCCACATTTTGTTCAGCATCCCCCCTCATTGCTTGAAAATCAAATAAATATGGACCGCCCAGAGAAGTTCTTTGTCTTAGCCCACAGAGAATCTAGCATTATGTTAAGAGAGTTTTGAACTTCCTGGAGCCCTAAAATCATACCACTCGACTCACCTCTTCACTGTACACTTGTTTGGGAGATTGGGAGCCTGATCAATACATAATAACTAAGTGATATTAACATATTAAAAATAGTGCTGATTTACAACCAACGAGTTATAAGCAGCCCTTACAAATGAAGTGAGTTCATAAGTTGATTATCCACTGTACTTTTCTTGGTGCTGAGACAAAATATCAAATACCCAAAGTCACAGAAGGAAAGAGTTATTTTGGCCTATGGTTTATAGAGACTTCAATACATAACTCTGGCTCCAAAGCTGGTTGACATAGCAGATAGGCATCGCAGAGGAGAAACAATTCATACTGGCCCAAGGTAGCAATGCAAGCAAGGGACCTGAGCAGCTTCTTCCAGGTTATTGAGAGTAGGGTGGTGCCAATCGACTTAGTGAGCTGATTCAGTAATAACATGCTCTAAGTCCCACCGTCACACACTCTAGATCCAGCCACCTCTGAAAAAGCCCCATCTATGACCACAATCCATACCAGCAGCTGTATAGAGATAACAAGAGGGGCTGTGAACAGATCAGGCACATGAGAAAGACCTGCTAAGGATGACATGTTGGGGATGGTGTGGTGGGGAGCTGGCAGAGAGAAGCTGTGCAAGTGGGTCTCCAGGAGGCTGGAGGCAGCCACAAAGCCCTGTCACCAGGTGACTCGGGAACAGGTTTCATAATACCCAGAGCCCTCTCTCACTGGGGAATGTCTTCGGGAAGAGCCCTGCGGAGGACATCCAGATGGCCTGGGCAGCTCTTTTGGACAGCGGAGGTCCTGTTAAACTGTGGGAGGCCCAGAGTTCCCACCCATAGAGCCCCACTGCTAGTACTCAGGGCTACTCCCTGTGTGACCCCACAGTGGGGGCCCCCTCAGCTGCCTCTGTCTTCCCAGCTGGGGCCTTGTTTTTCCTGCCAACTGAGAGCCAACCCGAAGCCACCCAGCCTTCCCTGGCCAGAGCTGCAGGGTTGATGCCAAGGCTGTCCCAGGCTCCCCTCGGCAATCGGGCACCTCTTTGTCTTAGATTTACACAAAGGATACAAAGAACACAGCATTCTCGTGGCTCCTTCACCCACCTCCAGCTAATGTGAGCATCTTACATAACCATGGTGCGTTTGTCAAAGTGAAGAAATTAATTCTGGAAAGAAACTATGTATTAACTACAGACATTGTGCAGATTTCACTGGTTTTTCCTTAGTGGACATTAAATGGTCATTTTTCTACTACAGACCCCAATCCCAGTTACCACACTGCACTTGGTTGCTATGTCTTCATCTTCTTTTGTTTGGAATCTTTCCTTTTTTTCATGACCTTCATTTTCTTTTCTTTTTACATATATATATATATATATATATATATATATATATATATAATATTTACATATATTATATATAAAACAATATGTTAGCTTAACTATTTCTAAGTATATAATTTGGTGGCATTAATTACATTCATGATACACAATTATCATCACTCTTTCCAAATTGTTTTCGTTGCTCTTAAAAGAAATTCTATTCCCATTAAAAAAATGACTCTCCCCTCCCCTTCTCCCAGGCACCTCTCAAGAGGCTCAGAGAGCCCCATGCCAGGTCACACCCAGGACAGAGCTCTTGTTCTTCCTGCCAGCACCAGTCTTTCTTGACCCCACTGCTGCACAGAGAAGCCATGGGAGCCCCTCTGGCGTGGTCCTCATGGCAAGTGTCCATGTTTTGCAAAACTTGTACTTGCAAGATAGGGAGAAGCAGGAAGCCCCATCCTGCCTTTTTCTCCAGCAACTTCCTGCCTTGGCTTTTTAACAGTGGCCAAGGCTCCTCCTTCAAATCTCCACCCACAGCTTCTGTCGACGCCAGCGCAGACCCAGGATTTCTTGGGCAGTTTTTTCAGGCACCGCATCTAGACAGAGGCCATCTCTGGTCACCATCCTTGCAGCCTGACAGCAAGGTCCTGCTGAGCGCTGGATTGCCTGAAATGCCCCCTTACCCTCCATCCTACCTGCTGGTATGGCTCGATGTCGCTGTGCAGGGCTTCCCGCCCCACGGCAGCAGCACTCTGACCACCATCTACAGGCGCAGCCTTGCACAGGCTCAGGAGCACAAGAGCTGGCTTTCCTGCCAGACGCCTGTCATCAGGTCTGGCCACCTGTCCCGACACTTGTGCCCTCTGACCAGACATGTGTACTGCCTGCCACACCAGCTGCCAGGCCCTTGAGCTCTGGCTGCACCTGCCTGGCTGGCCTTCCTCCCGCAGCCTGCTTCTCCCCACCTGTTCATGTCTGGGCCTATGTCAGGCACTCTCAAGTCAGCCCATGAACACTTCCACACCTGTCCCCAGGCAGTCCGTGCTGGTCAGAGGTAAGACAGGCCTGGGCCAGCACCTGCTGAAGTCGAAGCAGAGGGAGTGCATGTCACCTGCTCATGCTCCCTGACCTCCCAGCTGGGCTCTTCCACCTGATGGCCTGGGAGCTGCCATCCTCCCCTGGGAGTGACTACTGTGTGGTGTCCTGCAGGCCCATCAGCTGTAGAGGTCACAGGCCTGGCCCTCATTGTCCCCACATTACTCTTGGCAGCCTGCTCTGGCCAGACTCGGGCACCGACAACGGGCATAAGGCAAGAACCATCTGCTGCCACAGGCGGGGAAATCAAGGCTCACATGGCAGAACCGTGATCCTGGAGCCTCTGAGGCCCCGTCCTAGAGAGACCCAGGCAGCTCCCACTTTGGGGCCAGGATACCTTCCCTTCTCATATTTCTAAAGCCTCATCCTGACTGGCAACCACACTCAAAGAATACTTTGAAACCAGGCAGACCTGCCTTGAAAAGCTAGGTCTACCTC
>PVKN010011277.1:0-21838 GCA_004027915.1 Capromys pilorides | reverse complement strand
CCTCAACTTTGGTTCAGAAATCACGGGGGCCTGCATACTGAGGGTGCTTGGCGTGCAGGGACACCTCCCTGTGCCTCTCCACCCCCCACCTCTCGCCCCATTTGATCTCTGTGTGTCTCTCTCCCATTTCAGACCCGATCCCAGCTCACCTCCCTGCCACTAAACAGGAGGCCTGGATCTATCCATCGCCGCCTGGAACCTAGATCCTGGCCGGGTGCATTGAAATCGGTCCCCTGCCTGTCCCCGCACTGCTCCGGCTCCTGGACCAGGGGTGCCCCAGAACTTGCTGGTGGTGGGGTGGCCATCTGTCAGGGGTCGGGAATGACCATCGCTGAGGACCTTGTGCTGCTCCTCCATTGGGGACACTTAGGCAGGGCTGGGGATGATGTTCCCAGTCGCCCTGCACTCCATGGGGAGCTTTGCTGCTCTGATAAATAGCTAGTGTCCCTGGGGGAAAAGCTCGCTAAATCCGGGTGCCTCTGGCCAGGGCTTGTTTTGCGTGGGTGGGCGTGGGAGGCAGGACCTTGCTCTGCAATTCATGCTGGCCTCAGACATGGAGTTCTTTCTGCCTCAGCCTCGCAAGTGCTGGCATTACAGGCATACCCGACCACCCCAGGATACAGGGTTCCTAAAGGGGTTCTAAGCTTTTCAGATCGGAGCCCCACCTTGCCATGGCCCCTCCTCTGAGGTGAGATGCAGATGTCCCTCTGTGACGCCACCAGCGGCAGCTCCTGCCTCTCCCCCATGCCTGAGCACTCGGGGTGAGCACTGCCTGCTCTCCGTGGCTGCTCGTCTCAGCCCCTGAAACCTCAGACCTGGCGTGTACCCTCCTGGAGATGGGCAAGAGGAGACCAGCATGGTGGGCATGGGGGTAAGGAGCAGGAGCTCTCTGGGGCCAGGAGGGAGCCCCTGAGGGTGGAATTTGGGGGCCTAACCTGGATGGCAGCAGCTGTGGTGCCCAGGGTGACAGGAGGGCAGAGGGGCCCAGCTGCCTGGAGCAGGGGCAGCATCCTGGTTGGGCTAGGCCGGAAGGTGGAGAGCCAGGCAGAGGCCGGGAGGCCCCTCCAGCCTGCTTGGCAGGGTGTGTGTGTGTGATTGGGGGCCAAGTCCTGGGCTGGGCCTGTTTTCCCCAGCTCCTGTGCCCTAGGTTACCCCTCTCAGCAGGGCTCTTGGGAAGACATCCCTGCCCCCGCCGCCGCCCAGCCTGTGTTCAGCTTTGCTCCATCAGCCGCCGTCTCCCATGGTCTCCTCCATATCAGGAAACTGTTTGCACTGTGCTAACTCAATATTGTTTTTGATAACCCACTTTAAACTTAAGTATATTTATTTAAGAGGAAAGAGGAAAGCTAAGACAGGCAGAGTGATACATGCCTATATCCCTAGCACCACAGGAGGCTGAGACAGGAGGATTGTGAGTTCCAGCCCAACCCGGGCAACTTAGGGACTTAATGAGACCCTGTCTCAAAATTAAAAGAAAGACGTTAAATGTGGGGGGCGACTGGGACTGTAGCTCGGTATGAAGGCTTTAATTCCAAAGCCCCATCTTGGGGCCGGCAAGATGGCTCAGCAGTCTAAAGCGCCTTCTTAGGCAAGCTTAGGCAACCTCAGGGACCTCAGTTCGATCCCCAGCACCACATTCTGTACCAGCCCTACCCCCAGGGCAGGCTGACCTGGCCATAAAAAAAAAAAAAGACAACACCAAGTACCCATCTCCTCCCAAAGAGGAATTCTTCTCTCATTGCCATTGTGAGGAACAATAGTGTCTTAGTTACTTACCAGTCACTGAGACACAACATGACCTGATGTCCATAAGTGAGAGGAGGGGAGGTTTATTCTGGCTCATGGTTTGCAGAGGTTCCAACCGATGGTTGGCTACTCCAAGGCAGGGTCGCTGGACACAAATGCCTGGTGGAGGAGAAGCAGCCCATGGCATGCGGACAGGCGCAGAGAAAGATCCGTTGGGCTGAGAATTTCAGCACACAGGAGGGAGGTTGAGGCAGGAGGACTGCCATGAGTTCAAGGCCAGCTTGGACTATGTAGTGAGTTCAAGGCCAGGCTGAACTACACACAGTTAGAGCCTGTCAGAAAGAACAGGGCTGGCAAGATGATTCAGTGGTCTACAGTGCCTGCTTAGGAAAGCTTAGGTAAATTGAACCACGGTTCAATCCCTGGCATCACGTGCTGCACCAGCCCCAGCCCCAGGGCAGGCTGAGCCAGCCATAAAAAAATAAAAATAAAAATTTAAAAAAAGCATCAAATGACTTAAAAGAAAGAAAGAAAGAAAGAAAGAAAGAAAGAAAGAAAGAGAACAGAGGCCCAAGGATATAGCTCACTGGCGCCAAGTGCCTGCCTGGCTCCTGAGTTCATTCTTGGTACCAGAAAGAAGGAAAGAAATGTGGTTTTTTTGTTTGTTTTTTGGGGGGGTATCATGGATTGAACTCAGAACCTTGTGCTTGCAAGGTAAGCCCTTATTCCACTGAGCTATCCCCTTGATTTGAAAGAAAGATCAAGAGAGGGGGAGGAACACAGACCCTTCCAGGCCGTACCCAGGGACTTCCTTAGACCAGCTTCGCATCAGCTACAAGTCCACTAGTGGACAAATCCACCAGTGAGCACCGCAGCCCTGGGTCCACTCACCCTCCCAGAGCCCCATCTCGGAGTGCAGGAGCTTCGAGGGGGCACCCAGATATAAACCCTAACAAATGTCTGTTAAACCAGTGGCCTGACCTTTTCATCAGGATTTTTCTAGTCCTTGTAAAAATAAACACGCAATGATTACAAGACACCAGTGTTTCTCTCCAAGTCGTCTCTGTGCATCTGGACCTCCTTTGGTGAATGGGGAGAGGGACAGAAGGACAGATGCCTGGGGGAGAGCAGCAGGCAGCAGGAGACCCACGCGGGTGCGGTGCAGTGAGGGGCAGGGGTCTCTGCTGTCCCAGGAACGAGTTGTCCTCTGAGGAGGGGACTGGGTCTGTGTAAACCTCGTTGAAAGCAGCGTTGTCAGACCCGTCAGTCCATTCTTCCCATGGTGTTGATGGGTGGCACCTGATGTCCATACCTCAGCCATAGCCAATGGGGAGAGGTGGTGTGTGTGTGTGTGTGTATGTACACGAGTTTGATTTTTTAAGACAGGGCCTCATTGTTTAGCCCAGGCTGGCTTCAAACTCAAGGTGATCCTCCTGCCTCAGTCCCAAGTGCCTGACTCCCAGGGGTGCTGGCAAGCACCACCTCGCCCAGCTGCAGCTTTTTCTGAAATGCAACTGGGTGTTCTCTCCTGTGGTTGGGCAGAGGGTGGCTGAGGCCTGGCACCAGGCCTGTGGGCAGCGGCGGAACCTTGCTGGGGAGCCTGGCTGAGTCCCAGAATTCCCAGCTCAGCTTCTTTTGCCTCTGGGAGTCAGGCAGTCGGGGATGAATGTGTTTGCCAGGCTGAGGCTATAGTGGGGTGTCTGCCTCTCAGGTGCTGCTGGACTGTGGGCTGGAGGTGTTGTGTGGGGGGAGAACAGCCTGTCTCCCAGGGGGGTGACTTCTGGGCAGAGGGGGACAGGTCCATTTCCTGCTGGGGAGTGTGGCTGGGGCACCCACCCCAGGGGGCCTGGTGACCTCTGAAGTCCAGACTAGTGATGATGTGGCCTAGAGTGTGGGCGCAGAAGGGCTGGGCAGGCCGCCAGCAGCTCAGCACCAGCAGCTTTAGGAAAGAGAGTCAGAGCTGTGCGCGGGGACCTCTGCCCCCCGGCCTTGCCCTCCCTGCTTCTGTGCTGTCCTTTGTCCCCGTGCATCCTCTCTGGAGGAGACTGAAGAAGGGGCCTGCGGGCTTGCGCTGTTCTGTCTGCTTCCTTTCTCCTTTATGTTCGTCCCTGTCCATCTCACTGTCCTCTGTGCCCAGCCTCTCCTGTCCATCCATCTGTCTGTCTTGGGCGGGAGGGGAATGGGATTCCTGGGCCTGCCCCCACCTAGGGCCCCACCCTCTTGGGAGTTCCCTAACTCCACCATGGGTCCCAGACCCAGGGTCCTGCGACGGGAAGTGCTGACCCCAGGGACGGTTTGTGGCGCAGCCTCCGTTAGAGGACGCTGTGGATTGAACATGTTCATCTGTTCAGGTCCCGGAGCACCAGCTTCAAGAAGGGGGCTGTTCTCAAGGAGGGCACCCCTGCCATCATCACCCCCAAGCTCACGAAGGAGGAGCAAGCAGTGGCCTCCTGGCCTTGGCCCTCCACCCCTCCTTTCACCCCCCTTGTGGCGGACGGGCCGCCCCTTAGGCCCCAATCCCTTAGGGTCCCCGGTGGAGTAAAGTCCCTTCCACCCACCCCGTGACCCTGCGCGCCCCTCTCCCTCCCGCAGATCCGGAGCGGAGCAGCCCCCCCATGCTGTCTGCCGACGATGCAGAGTACCCGCGGGAGTACCGGACCCTGGGGGGCGGGGGCGGGGGCGCCGGGGGCCGGCGCTTCTCCAACGTGGGCCTGGTGCACACGTCCGAGCGGCGGCACACCGTGATCGCGGCGCAGAGCCTCGAGGCGCTCAGCGGGCTGCAGAAGGCGGATGCCGAGCGCAAGCGCGACGCCTTCATGGACCACCTGAAGAGCAAGTACCCGCAGCACGCCCTGGCCCTGCGCGGCCAGCAGGACCGCATGCGCGAGCAGGTGAGTGGGGCGGGGCGGGGCGGGGCGGGGCGAGGGACCCCGAGTCCCAGGTGTTGCGGGGGGCGGGGGGTTGGGGAGCTTTTCCCTAGCCTGGGGAAAAGCTGGGGGTGACTCGCCTCAGACCACGCCCAGAAGTTACCAGGAGGGAGGCGGGGCAGATAAGGTGCTTAGGCCCAGTGCGTCCAGAGTGTCGGGGAGTTGGGGGGCTTGACCCTGGCACCTCTGCCAGAGGAGCCCTTATAGGCCAGGCTGGGGCCTCAGCCGGCTAGGTCCGTGTGTCTCTGGGCCTTGCAAGGACTCCCCCAGAAGGGGGGCTTCTTACATCTTCTGGGTCCCCCGCCCTCCAAGACTCACTGTGTGACCCGGACCTGGAGGCCACAGCTCTCTGGGCCTTGGTTGCTCCTCTTCCTCCGTGAGGCTTGGAGGGGAGTGGGGCCTCGGCCCTGCGGCAGGCTGGGGTTCCTGGCGTCCTCCCGCCCCTCCTCCCCCACACTCACGCACTCATGCTTGAGCGCCGCCTCATTCCGTCGTCAGTGCTGCCTTGGCAAGGGCCTCGTTGGTTGTGTCCTGGCTGCGGAGACGCAGGCACAGTCAGTAGGGGGGGACCAGGGGTGGCCACATCCCTGCGGCCGCCTATCCGGCAAAGCTAGGTGTGTCAGTCCTGGCTCCCACCTGTCTAGCTCAGTTTCCCTTTTCTGGATACCCCTGGGTGCCCTCTCCTCACCCTCCCCAGAGGACAAAGGGCACATGGACACATGGTTGGTGTTTGTCTGTCTCCAGATGTCACCTCCAGCTCTATCTGGCGTTGGCCTTTTCCCAGCTCCCCAGTCCGCCTGGGAGCAGGGTCCAGAGCCAGGTGCAGATGAATGTGTGGCTGTGGCTTGTGGCTTCAGGAAGCTGCACCAGCAGGGCTCCTCTCGCCCCACTGTCACATGCCCCTAGCTGAGGAGAAAGGCAGGCATGTGAGTGCAGAACGGCTTTAGAGAAGGGGTATCAGTGGGCGACTTCCTAGAGGAGGAGGTCCCTAAACCAGGCCTAGGAGGTTGTCAGGCTGGCACAGAGAAGGAAAAGTAGGTTATTTTAGCGGATGCAGGGGAGTGCCATGAGCAGAGGCCTGCGTTGGTTTGGAGGGTAGCACAGCCCCCCGGCTGGTACAGGAGGCTCAGGAGGCCGCGGGGTGCAACGGAGACAGCGGACAAAGTGGGGCTTGTAACGTGGGGGCCAGGAGGGCTGGGTTTCTGATGGTGAAGGGAAGAGTATATCCAGGGGCTGGAGGATAGGGGACTGTTTGCGGTCCTGATGGAGGAGGCAAACACAGAAAGTTTCCGGGTGACAGATTCCGTTAGCTGGGTAGGAAAGGCTTGGTGGTGGGGAAGGAAATACAAGTAGACGAGAGTGGGTGGGGCCTTAGCAGCCACGCCCCCTGGCGCATGCGCACAAACCAACTCCCGAGGGCCTAGGATGCCGAGGATACCTGAAGATTGGGACTAGAGGGCCAGTCAGGCAGACCTGGGTCCGGAGGGAAGAGGGCCTGTGATGACTGGGGAGGGGGACCATGGACCTTGGCCACCAAGGGGTGGAGGAAGGTCCCGCAGGAGGGGCTAGCAGGGGTCGACCTGCACTTGGGAGGTCCAGTGCGTGGACACGGGGACAGCCATCGCAGCCATGGGTCTGCGGTGGAGGGCTGGATGGGGGACTGTGAGGGCCTGCTGGGCCACACAGCTGTCTGTCGAGGAGGTTTAGCTGGGAAAGGATAGACAGCCAGGGTGGCAGCTTAAAAGGGCACGGGCCTGGGGAGAGGACGAGCACGGGATTGGGGCTTCCTAGCACCCCGTGTGTTCCCTGGCTCCGCTGCAGGAGGCTAGGAAGTGCTCCGCTGCAGGAGGCTAGGAAGTACTCCGCGAGCATTCAGCAGACACTTGGGGCGGGAAGCAGAGCTCTGCACCCCGCATTCCTTCCCTCCCTCTGCCAAACACCCTTTCCCCCCCAGGGAGGGTGAGTGGCAGGACCTGGCCCTTTTCCTTGGCTCGGGGCACTTGGTGCCCAAGCATGGCACAGCTGGTGACGTTCAGGGATAGAGCAGGAATGGACAGACAGAGGGTGCAGATGAGGGCCAGGAACGGGTCCAGTAGGAATCAGGCCTGGTGGCTTTGGAGTTGGAGAAGGACAGCATTTCCAGAGATGGCAAGAAAGACGCGTTGGGCCAGGGACATAGCTCAGCGGTGCAGCACCTGCCTTGCAAGCACAAAACCCTGAGTTCGATTCCTGGTATTTAAAAAAAAAAAAAAAAGAATGACAGTTGTGCTGTTGGGACAGGGATTGGGGTGGTAAGGCCGCTTCTGCCTAGTGGTCCCCAGGAAGGGGACAGGTAGGGTGGAGCGACGCTGTTGGTGAGGAGGCAGAGAGAGCAGGGGAAGTGTGTGCAGGAGACTGGTGCCGCCAGACCAACGGGGATGTCCCGCTTCCAGCATGCCTGGTAGGGAGGGCCCTGTCCCAGGCCCTCGAATCCCTCCTGTGAGAGCAAGCAGACCCCAGGCCCTAGACCAAGGCCCAGCCCAGGAAGGGGACTCCCTGTGCCCCCGCAGTGTGGCTCTGGGCCTGTGCCTGCCCCAGGACTGCCCACCCCTGCCTCACCACTGCCCCAGCGGCTCCTGCCCGCTCCCCCTAATAGGGTGTCCCCCGCTTCACACACACAGGTTGGCGGCTGGACCGTGGACCCTGTGTGCCTCCTCAGCTCCCTCTGCTCCCACCTGCATGGCGACTCCACGCCCTCCGGGGCTGGCCAGCCCGCCCAGGTGAGTCACCCACCTCCATCTTGGCCCCAGACCCACGGCGGGCTCGGCTTTGGGGAGGCTTTTTGTTTTTTAATTTTTAGAGGGGGGATACCGAATTATTTCAACCCCCCTTTTCAGGAGGCTTTTGTGCCCTGTGCCAAGATGTGCCCTGGTCTTCCAACTCCCTGCCCCTACCTCCCCTGACCTGCTTGGTATGGAGGAGGCAAGTTTTTTGGGCATGGTACTCAGAATTTGAAAACATTATATCACTTTCCCCGCTAAACAGAAGAATGCTGCCTTGCTCTAAGTTTTCAGGGGCCTCTTATTCCTTCCCCCACTAAAGATCATCTCAGTCCCCATTTGGGAGCTAAACCATCAGAGTTCTGAATTGGGGACCCCACTCCCCTTGCAAGTCTGAGGCCTTACCTCAGTGTTTAGAGGACTAAGCCATCAAGCCCCTGGACCCCTAGTCCCCACCAAGCCTGATTTCCTGGTGGGAAGGTGGCTCTCCGTGTAGACAGGGGGACATGTAGGACTCTATGGGCTCCCAGCTCAGGTATGGACAGGGGGAGGATGACCCAGGACTGAGGGGTACCTTGGGGAGGGGCAGCCCAGGGAGGTCCGGCCTTGGGGCCGCATAGCTGGGGGCTGGTGGAAGGAAGGGTGCCAGGCCTCGCACACCGCGCGTTCTGGAGGAGTCATTCAAGAAAAATCAAATGGGAGCAGACAGCACCTAAGAAGCGTGTTTGCAGAGCACAGGCATTTGAATGGGGCACGACTGAGCCTTAGCCGTAGATTGGCACAGTTGGCATCGCTCATGGGCATCTAGCCTACCCTCCTTCTGGCTCACGGGCCCATCTTGGCTGGACTCGGAGTACAGGGACGTGTTTGCCTCTGAGGCTGGGTACCAAGGCTGAGTACCAGAGAAGATAGGGCAGAGAAGAGGTGTGGGGTGCACAAGCAGGTTCCGGGTGCCCCAGGGTCCCTAGAGGTCCTGCCCAGAAGGAGTGTCTTGGGGCTGTGAGCAGGGCAGGCGCGAGCGAGGCTGGCTGGCGTGGTGAGCTCTTGATCCCGGGGTGATCCAAGTCTCTCTGCCAGCTCCAGTGATGGGAAGGGAGTGCTTGGGGCGCCCTTGCCTGGGGCTGGGGAGGTGACTGTGCCCAGGAAGGGTCTCGCCATCACTTGAGCACTCAGTACTCACAGGGCTGAGGCAGGGGACCAGAGACGTTGGGCAAAGGGCCAGTGTCACACAGCAGGGAGGATCAGAGGCCATGAGGGAAACTTCAGCATTTGGGGCTCCACATTCTGCGAGGCGTGAAGTCAAGGCATAATAAGAAGGGGAGAGGTGCCCAAGCTGAGACCCCGGGAGGGGGACTGTGAGCAGGGAAGGTGGCAATAGGTCAGACGCTGGGGGTGGGGACGGTGAAGGGGACCCTGGGAAGGGAACCAGCCACAGCCCCTCCCCCACGCCGCCACCGGGCTGGCCACTCGCCCTCCCCCATCTGCAACCCGAGTCCCGGGCGGCGGGCCGGCAGATCGGGTGACCGCGGCGACGCAGCCGCCAGCCTCTGCCGCGCTCTCTCTCGGCGGGGCCGCGCGGGGAGGGGGCCGCGGCTAAATGTGCACGGCCGCGCGCCGCGCCGCGCCAGGTGGAGTCGCGGTTACCGGGGCGACCGGGGCCCGGGCCGGCGCGGTGGCGGCGGCGGCGGCGCTCGCACTGCAGCAAAGGGCACCGCGGCGGCGGCCGGGGGAGGGAACAGCCTCGGTGCGCGGATGGGCGGGAGTGGGGACGCCTTCCCTCCCTCCCCGCCCACGCGCATCCGGGCTCAGGGACCCCAGCGTTTGCACCTGTAGCCCCAGGTAAGGCGGAGCGGCTGCGGGGCCTGGGCGCCGCAGGGGTTCGGCTGGGAGCGGGGGTCACCGAGAAAGGAGCGCCCGCACAGCGGCCACGAGGGGCGGCGCGGTGTTGGGGACGCAGCCGCTGCGGGTTCCAGATAGTGAGAAACGCCCCCTCCCTTCCCCCACCACATTTGGGGCTACCGCATGGGCCACCCCCAGCCCAAACGCAGCAGGCAGGCGTCCCCTCCCCTAGCCCCAGAAAGTCACGACCTTCCGGGGTGCGCACCCCTCCCCACGCGCACACTGCGGCGCGGGTGTCGATCGCACGCTGGGGAGGGGGTCGCGCGTGCGTGTCGCCATGGGAATTGGCTTTGCCCCAAGCCCGGGACGAGTGTTTTGGGGGATTCGTGTTCACGCGAGTTGGAGGTGGGTGTGTGCGCTGGTACGTGCCAGGCTGTGCACTCGTTTTCCCCCCAACCTTCCGGTGTTTTGGGGGCTCGAGGTCAAGGAGGGGTCACGCGTTCACTCGTCTACTAACTGGGACATCCGCCCGGAGGTGGTGGGGACCTGGCTGGCCCGGCTAGGTCCCCTTGAACCTGAGTTCGGCCCCGCCCTCCTAGGGCCGGGTTGGGGGTCAGGAATGCTGTGGCAGGAAGCGAACCTCAGGGCTGGCGAGGGGAGCGGAGCGTGTATTTTTCACACTGCAGTTCGCTGACCCGGGGGTCCTGGGGAAGCTCCGCCCCCTTTCTGACAGCCCTGACCCGAGGGAAGGTTGCCGTCCATCTTTCCTGAGATCCCGCACATTTGCCTGCTCCCGCAGGTGTCTTCCGGGCCAGTGGTTGTCCCTGCTGGGTCCTCTCCCAGCCCTGCCTTCCCTGACTCCTCCCTGAGGGTGGTGCTAGGTATGTGGCCAGCCAGACCTCCTGCCCGGCTTTCTGGTGCTGGGAATTCCCTGTGAGAAGCTGGGAGGTCTGGGTCGGGGCTGCGAGGTGTAGGGTGCAGGGTCCAGACTGCACCTCCCCAAGGCTGCTGGGTTTGGCTCCTTGCCACTTCCTAGTAACTGAGAGCCAGCCTGCTCCTGACCACACTGGGCTGGGTGCGCAGCAGGAACCCACGGCAAGAAGTTGGGCCCAAGGGACAGGAGCTTCCCTCTTGGAGAGTAAGGGTGGGGCACCCTGGGAGAGAGGAGCTGGTGGCCTCCCCAGCGGCCTCTTCCCTGCAACTCCTGCTTTGGGGACAAGGAGTTGCCAGGAGACCATGATCCAGGTTCCTGGGAGGCCAGTGTGGAAGTAGCTTGCTTTCTGCACTTTCTGATTGAGGACAGGGCTGAGCCAGAGGCCCCTGGGATTTGATAAGTGTCCCTCGGATGGCCATGCTCCAGCAGCACGCATGCAGCATCTCTTCCATCTGTGCTTTTTTCCTGGAGCGGGACTATCTTGGAACCCCTGGGGCAGGCCCATGTGGAGAGCCAGTTGTATCCAGGTCCTGTTCGTGACCCCCTGCCGGGGGCTTCCAGTCGCCTGCACAGGGTAGTGGAACTCTGTGCTGGCCTGGAGATAGGGACATCTTCCGCCAGGGAGTCACCTCCTTGACACATGATGTGTGGGACATCATAGGCCTGGGTCAGCAGAGGTGGCTGCAGGTGCCCCGGCCCAGCTAGGAGGGAGAGGAAGCGCTTTTCCTGGGGCGGCGCGTGTGCACCACATGCTCTTCTGAGCATGCCCGCAGCTGATGCGTTAGGTGTCTGACACTGGGCCGAGTTAAGGGTGGGTGCGAGCAGCCCCAGGGCCTCTGTTCTGGGACAGGAAGCAGTCCCTCGAGAGCATGCATGTGCTCGGGTCCAGGGCTGCGGTGTGCATGTGCATGGGTCACTAGCGTCCCTGTGAATGTCCCTAGGTTTCTGGGACTGTTAGTGACACCATCTCTGCAGGCAGCTGTGTTGTGCTGCCGTGGGTGTGTCCTTGACATCCTTACCTGAGGACGTGTATGAGTGTGCAGCACTCTGTGGGGAGCAGAGGGTGACCTGTAAGGTGGCAGAGGTGGGCAAGGCCACAGGGTCCTCTCTGCAGAGGTGGCTCCCACTGGAAACCTTCCAGTGCCCTCGGCCTGACTCTGCCACCCCTGTGTGTCCACTCCCTCTGCAGCCCTCCTCTTCTAAGGCCACCAGCAGCCGTGGCTGGAGCCTGTTAGCACCCCCTGGCACCCGTGGTGGTGGCCTCTGTCCATAGATGACTCCAACCTTGGCTGGGGTACAGACCTCATTGTCTGCTTCTCCTGCCTAGCACGTGGCAGTTTCTTCATGTTTTGGGTCCAGTGCTTGGTGGAGATGTAGACTGTGGCTCTGGTGCGGGCAGCCCTGGCCGGCGAACAGCTTTATCTCAGCCCCTACCTACCCTGTGTCACCTCCATCCCACGGGCAAAGCCTCCACCCTCAGTGCCCCCCACTCAGCCCCTTTCCACCTCCCCTGCTATGAAAATGCTAGGTGGTGCAGTACCCACTAACTTGGCATCCTCCCATCAGGAACCCCTGATGTCCCTGTCCTCTGCCAGGGGCTGTGAGGCCTGAGGAATCTTGTGTGCTGGTGCCAGGCACCCCAAAGCTGAGCCATCTGCTGCCCTTGTCCTCCTCCTGAGGCTGGCACCAGTCAGCAGGGTGCCCTCCGCTTTGCCAAGAACCAGCCTGGCCTCAGGGCTGCCCTTTTCTTGTCTCTGGCTATCTGTAAGGGCCTATGGGTCTTGGGGATTCAGGGCAACCCCAGGTTACTGAGCATGAGGCTCTGTCCCTCATTGTAGGGGTTTGGGGGAGACTCAAGGCCACTCCTCCGATAGCTTTCCTGCTGCAGGGTGTTGGGCCTGGCATCCCTTGACTCCCTCAGCTGTCCACAAGTCCCCATCTCTGGTCTAGGGCTGGGGGTGTTGCTGTCTACTTGCCCCTGCAGCCTAGGCCACCCCACCTGCCCCAGGCCTGTGGTCCCATTCTCATCCAACTCACCTGCTCTCTGCCCCTCCCCCACAACCTCCTTGGACTCTGGCTGAGCACCCTTCAAAAGCCCAGCCTCCTCCTCACAGGCTGTGTCACCCTAACTGGACTTGGGACATCCCTCACACTGTGCTGTCCCCTCTGCTGAGTGCACTTTTTCTCTATCCCCAGTCGCTTATACAAGACCAGGCTCAAATGCCATCTTTTCTGGGAAATTTCCCCAGCCGGTCATGACCAGCTGCCATCACCTCTGACTCCAGAACCTTGCCATATCATTGCCCCTCTTTGGACTCTCGTGGGTCCCCTGCCTCAGCTGCCTGTGCCCTTTCCTACCCATGGCTTTCTGGGGACAGTTCCTATTAGCTGGCATCTGGCTGTCAACATCTGGAATATTCTCTCCTGCTCCCACTGGGAGGTAGGCTTAGAACCTGACCATCCTGGACATACCTGGGCGGCCCGGTCTCAGTGGAGAACAGGAAGTCCCATGCTGCACTTCCTTCCTGCTCCCGGGAGGGTGGAGGGCCCACCAGCCAGGGCTGAGCACTGAGCTCTGAGGGTCTTGTCCTGCCCTGCCCCCTCCTGGCCCCCTCATAACCATCTCTTCTCTTATTTCCATCAGCAGCCAAACTACTGGAGTTTCAAGGTCAGTGTGAGATGCTTCTGCTGCCATGGCAACTGCATGTGTCCCCCTCCCCACCTCCCTTGCACATGCTTGGCACCGGGGTGCGTGTCTGCACGGGCCCCCTCTGGTGCGGGCGGTGGGCCTTGGGCTACAGGCTGTGGCTGCTGTGTTGGGAATTTGGGCTCACCTGCCAGGGGTTTGGGACCCAGAGGGGCAGTTTGGGCCACCCCTGTTGGAGATCTGGGTTGGAGATGCTCCGTCCCCAAGTTTCCGCAGCTCCCCTCTTTGGAGCAAGAGGGCTGTCAGACATTTCCCTCAGCTAGAGAGACTGCTGCCTCTAGGGCAGGGGCTAGGCCTCTATGGGGGTCCTGAGCAGTGCCAGGTAGGCCACACTCACAGCCATGTACCCTAAACCTTTAGGCCACGGCTGGGGACTTCTGGCCTCCTCAGGAGAGCTTGGATTCTCCAGCACTAGGGACCATCTGCCCCTCCATCTCGGGCACCTCGCCCATCCTCCCCACATCCCCAGCTCAGAGCCCCAGGCGTCATGACAGGGTGGGCGCCTCTTCCAGACCCTGTGTGTCTCATCCGCACACATGTTCCAGAGCACTTGTGAGGCAGGGAATTACGGAATCATAGGCCTGGGTCAGGCACAGCCCCTGTGGAGGACGGAGGAGCCGTGTAGTGGTGGCTCAATGCAGGGGCCTGGTGGCAAAGTCCGGCCTGCTGTCAAGTAGCCAGGGAACTCAGCAACTTCCAGAATCTTCCTGGCCTCAGTTTCTTCTCTGTAAAGTACAACAGTGCTTGTACTATAAAGTTGTCATAAGGGTAGAAACAGGTGAGAAAAGGCTGGCCCTACGCTTGGAGGGGGCTGTCAGAATCCGGGTGCTGACAGGGTTCTAAAAGTACAGTCCCCGGGCTGGCGAGATGGTTCAGTGGTCTAAAGCGCCTGCTTAGGAAAGTTCAGGCAACTGCAGGGACTGCGGTTCGATCCCTGGCACCACATGCTGTGCCAGCCCCACCACCAAGGCAGGCTGAGCCAGCCATAAAATAGGTAAATAAAGAAACAAGCAAACAAATAAATAAAAGAAAATTACAGTCCCCATGGCAGCTTGTAAAAATTCTTGGACCCCCAGGCCTCAGCCTGCAGTGTTCACCTCAGTGATTGTGGGGTGTTTTTCTAAGCTCCCAAGTCTCCCCTCAGCCCCAGTCTGCAGCCGGCCTTTGGGATCTTCAGGTCTTGGTGCTGCCATCTCATCCATGATCCTTTCTGCCTGACCTCCGGAACCAGGATCACTGGTCTTCTTCGGACACCTGTGACATGCTCACTGGCTCCACACAGCCCTGCTGTCTCTGGAGAGCTCTTCTGGGGGTCACATCCATGCTGGCCTCTTCCGCTTCACCCCACCCCACTCCGCCGTACCCAGTTCTCACTTGCATCTGCTGCCCAGCCCTATGGCTGCTGGTCACTTTTCGTCTTTGCTAGCTGCCTAATTCAACAGCTTGACAAACAATGACCTTTCAGTTGCCTAGCAACGCCAGGACCACCAGCCTTGCTCTGGTTCCCCACAGTGCCACAGGGCTTAGCACCATTCACAAAGCTACGCATAAAAGAGGGGGCTGCTATGTGTGGTGGTACATGCTGAGGCAGGAGGATCTATGAGTTTTTTTGACACCAGCCTGGGCTATATAAGTGAGTTCAAGGCCAGCCTACACTATATAGTAAGACCCTGTCTAAAAAACAAACACATAAGAAGGGGGCTGCTTATGATGCTACCCCTTCCTTTCAAGGCCCCTGTCACCCACTGCAAGGCACTGTGCTTGAAGCTGGAAGCCCTGTGATGACCCCAACTCTGACCTTCTATGTCCCAGTGCCCTCAAGGCCACCTTGGGGACATCTGGGCATAATGCCAACTGGAGAAAGATGTTCTCTTTTCAAGAGCGCTAATCCAATTCAAACATTAAATTGAGTTAATAGGAAGATAGAGATTAATTAGGGTTAATCAGGATTTGGGGAAATAGAGAGTTGAGGAGAATAAATTATTCCTTTTTAGAGATACTTTTTTATTGCTATCTTTTTTAAATTATACAAGTAATATATTCTGATTATGGACAGTTCACTCAGTTTTGTAGAGAAATGTATAAAGTTAAACATGACAGCTCTTTCAGCTCAGAGCTAGCTAATGTTAATGGTTTTGAGTGATTTGTTGTTAAAAATAGACAATTTACAGAAAAATATAATTGGGCAACATAGTTCTTTTTCTTTCTTTTTTTAAAGACAGAGTCTCGATATTTAATCCATGCTGGCCTTGAATTCACTTTGTAGCCCAGGCTGGCCCTGAACTCGTGGTAATCCTCCTGTTTCAGCCTCTGGAGTGCTGGGATCACAGGCTTGCACCACCATGCCTGGTGCAACATCATTTTTGTGATAACAAATGTGTATGTGATACACAAAAGACCTGATGTATATAACACAGAATGACACAGATCTCGTTCATTAGCTGTCCCTAAATAAGTGTCCAGCAAGGTAGAGTATGGAGCACTCCGGGACACCTTCCTCCACCAAGCCAGATCTCACCCTCAGCTGTACCCTCTGGGAAGGGGTGTCCAGCTGGGGCCCGGCTGGCTGTGTGGCAGCTTGTGCCTGGCAGAGAAGGCCCAGAGCCTGGCACACACACCATGCTGGCATGCGTGCCATGCACTCCTGTGTACCACACCGGACTCTGCGTGTGCACTGGGCTGGGCAGGTAGTCTGCTGGCTGCAAGGGGTCTGGACTGGTTGTCCTGGTCACTATGAATCACGGACACTGTCTGTGCCAGGTGCCAGCTCCATGAGGCCCACACCTCCCAACACCAGGGCCCCAGCGTTCCTTGCTTTCTTTGCTTTCTCCCTGGGCCTTTCTTTCTGCTCCCTACCCCAACACTCTGAATAAATTCGCCGCTCATAAACCCGCCGCTTAATTAATGTCTGGAACTAATGCCCCAATTTGCTCAACGATTCTGCTGCTCACCTCGGTGACAAATTTGTGTTGGTGTTGTTCTTTGGAAGCTTAAAATAGCAGGCATGCCTATGGTGCCCGCTCGGATGGTTTCTTGACTGGCTTCCCAGGGCGCCCGAGTCCTTTGCCCGGTGCTCACCTGCTGGGTGTCCTGGGGAGGCCAAGGCCCAGGCCGGAGCCGCGGGGACGGCCCTGCTGGCACACAGCGAGTCTGAACACAGGAGTCCTCCTGGGAGAGTGTGTGTGTATGTGTGTGCGTGTGTCGTTGGCTGGCTGGCTTCCCGTTAGCTGTCGTTGGCTGAGCAAAGCCCGGCTCAGGCTTGGCCCCTCTCGCTCTGCCCTGCCCCGCAGACCCGCAGCTCGCGCCACACTCAGGGAGCCCAGCCCGGGCTGGCGGACCAGGCAGCCAAGCTGTCCTACGCCTCGGCTGAGTCACTGGAGACCATGTCGGAGGCCGAGCTGCCCCTGGGCTTCAGCAGAATGAACCGCTTCCGCCAGAGCCTGCCCCTCTCCCGCTCGGCCAGCCAGACCAAGCTGCGCTCCCCAGGTACCGCCCAACCGGCGCGCCCGCCTCCGCCAGGCTCCGCCTCCGCCTCCGCGCCGCTCCGGGCCCAGCCCCGCGCCTCCCTCCCGCCCGGAGCTCAGCTCGCCCGGCCCTGGAGACCTCCTCCCTCCCCCTCTCCCTGGCCATCCCGGCCACCCTTTTCTCATCCCTTGTCTCTGCCCTCGCTCTCACCCCGCTTCTTCCTTTCCTCCGCTCCAGGCCTCCCTCTGCCTCCCGGGCACTCTCTGTCCTTTTCGGCCCCCGCTTGGTGTTGCCCGACTCAGTCCCGCCGCCCGGTCTGGGCTCGAGGGGCTGCAGGGGCCGCCGGCAGCATGCGGAGTGCCTGGGTTCACCTGCACTCGGGGGAGGCGTCGGGCCTCAGACCCTGCCGCTGTGGCACCGAAGCAGCTCCCGAGG
Source organism: Capromys pilorides (assembly GCA_004027915.1). Lineage (NCBI taxonomy): Eukaryota > Metazoa > Chordata > Mammalia > Rodentia > Capromyidae > Capromys > Capromys pilorides. The sequence continues at coordinate 5,026 of PVKN010011277.1, read as the reverse complement.
GCCCCCCTCGCTCTCCCAGCGGGCGGCTCGGCGGCGGCGGCGGCGGCGGTCGTGACCGCCCGCACCGTGTGTCCTTCGCAGGGGTGCTGTTCCTGCAGTTCGGGGAGGAGACGCGGCGCGTGCACATCACGCACGAGGTCAGCAGCCTGGACACGCTGCACGCGCTCATCGCACACATGTTCCCGCAGAAGCTCACCATGGGCATGCTCAAGTCGCCCAACACTGCCATCCTCATCAAGGACGAGGCGCGCAACGTCTTCTATGAGCTGGAGGACGTCCGGTGGGCGCAGCGCCGGGGGGATGGGTGGGCGTCCCACATTCCTCTCCCAACTCCTTGCCAACCCCCCTCCTCCGCCCCTCCCCCGCTGGTCCCCACTGGCCCCGGTTAACCAGAAAAATCTGCGTGGAGGAGCGGGACCCAGCGGGCGAGGGCTGCTGTGTGTAGGGGTGGCAGGCTGCCCAAAGGACTTAGGAAGAGTTGGGGATCCTGGTCCCTCATTTCTCTGCTTGATGCAGCTGCTCCTCCAAAATGTGGGGGACACGTGGTGACCCTCTGTACCCCCTACCCAGGGACATCCAAGACCGCAGTATTATCAAGATCTACAGAAAGGAGCCGCTGTATGCTGCTTTCCCTGGATCCCACCTCACCAACGGGGACCTCCGGGTACAGCTGGGGATGCCTAGGGCACTGGGGAGACTGGGCGGGTGGGTCCAGGCAAGCGAGGTACAGGAGGAGGTTGGGGGCTCAGGAGAAGGGACATGGGGAATAGAGACAGAGGGCAGCTCCTGCTAACTGGGGTCCCGGAGAAGCCCTCCCTGTTCCCCTCTCCCCATCCTGGAAGTTCTCCAATAGGTCTCTCCTCGAGGTGCCTCCTCCCCTGCCCGGCCCACCACGACGGGTTAAGGGTGACCCCTGTCGATGCCTGTCCCACGCCAGGAACTGTGATGGGAAGGGGTCCCAGATGTAAAAGAACAGACGGGGGTGGGGTTGTGTGCAAGCAAAGGGCAGGGACCCTTCTGTGACCCACCCGTGGTGTGCTGGGCTGTCTTCCGCGCAGAGGGAGATGGTGTACGCGTCGCGGGAGTCGTCACCCACGCGGCGTCTCAACAACCTGTCGCCCGCGCAGCACCTGGCGTCCAGCTCGCCGCCCCCGGGGCTGCCGTCTGGGTCGCCTTCGCGCTCGCGCCTGTCCTACGCCGCCGGGGGGCGCCCGCCCTCCTACGCCGGCAGCCCAGTGCACCACGCGGCAGAGCGGCTCGGGGGCGCCCCGGGGGCGGCGTCCACTGGGGCGCAGGGCGTGAGCCCCAGCCCCAGCGCCATCCTGGAGCGGCGCGACGTGAAGCCGGACGAGGACCTGGCGGGCAAGGCGGGCGGCATGATGCTGGTCAAGGGCGAGGGGCTGTACGCCGACCCCTACGGGCTGCTGCACGAGGGCCGCCTGAGCCTGGCGGCGGCCGGCGAGCCCTTCGCCTTCCCCGGCCCGGGCGGGCTCTACAAGCGAGGCTCGGTGCGCTCGCTCAGCACCTACTCGGCCGCTGCGCTGCAGTCCGACCTGGAGGACTCGCTCTACAAGGCGGCGGCCGGCGGCGGCACGCTCTACGGGGACGGATATGGCTTTCGCCTGCCGCCCTCGTCTCCGCAGAAGCTGGCAGACGTGGGCGCACCCCCCGGCGGACCCCCGCCGCCCCACAGCCCCTACTCGGGCCCGCCCAGCCGCGGCTCACCCGTGCGCCAGTCCTTCCGCAAGGACTCGGGCTCCTCGTCCGTCTTCGCCGAGAGCCCTGGGGCCAAGACGCGTAGCGGCACCGGAGGCGCCTCTGGAGCCGGGGTGCCCCCGCCTGAGCTCTTTCCCGGGCCTGGGGAGCGCACGCTCGTGGGTTTCGGGCCACCAGTGCCAGCCAAGGACGCGGAGACCAGGTGAGTGTTCCTGGCGAGGTGTGTGCGTGGGGGCGGGGAGCAGGCTTTGCCGAGGTCTTGGCCTACGGATGCGGTTCCTGGGCTCATAGGTCCTTGGTAGACCTGACATTTGGGATGGAGCAGGGAGGACTTCGTGAGCTGCGCAATGCCATTTTCCTGTCATCTGCAAGTCTTGAAGGGGTGAGCGAGAGGCCCCCAGACACGGACTCCGGACTCTATGATAGAGACCTGGGATTTGCATTTGTTATCCAGGCCTCAGTTTCCCCACCAGTGGATAAGGGGTCTAGCCGGCCCTCTGTAGTGTCTTTCCAGGGAGGATAAGGCCTTGGCAGCCATAGAGCTGTCCAGCACAGGGAGAGCTGAAGTGCACTGGGGAGGGGTGCTGGCATGGAACAGGACAGTGCCAGGTGTGGTGGCACACGCCTGCAATCCCAGCACTAGGGAAGCTGAGGCAGGAGGATCGCTGCAAGTTCTGGGACAGCCTGGGGCAAGACCCTGCCTACTCCTCCCAAAGAAGTTGAACACTCGGTTCTCTTGCCAGTTCTTCTCAAGGGAGGACACTCTAAGAAATTCTTGCTCTTCGCTATGGGGGGAGGGGTGGGTTTCTTAAGGCTGCCGGCACTCTGGGATGGCTTGGGAAAAGAAGTGGGGGAAAGGTGTGGGGGCTGTGAGGAGCAGGGAGAGCTGGGTGGAGGCTATGTGCCGTGGAGACACGTGGGCTTGGTCCTTAGGCCCAGGTGCCTCTGTGTGCGGGCAGCGTGTGCTATGGTCCCCGACCCTAGGATTAGGGGAGGGCCCCAGGCTAGGGAAGGCTGCTCAGCAACTCGTCCTCTCTAGGGAGCGCATGGAGGCCATGGAGAAGCAGATTGCCAGCCTCACAGGCCTAGTACAGAGCGCCCTCCTTCGGGGCTCTGAGCCCGAAACCCCCAGGTGAGCCACTCTTCACCACCGCTGCCCGGGCCTGGGGTTGGGGCAAGGAGTGGACCTTAGGAGCTCATAGCTCAGCTCTGTGTCACTGTGTCACCGCGAGTCCCTTGCTTCCATGGGAGCTGGAGATGACATCTCCGCCTCAACAGTCTGGGTCCGGCCTGCACAACCTGATGGGCATTTTCTTTCCCTGTGCCACAGTGAGAAGATTGAGGGCTCCAACGGGGCAGCCACGCCCTCAGCACGTGAGTGACCTTGCCCTGCCCCTCTCTGAGCTTCAGTTTCCCAGGCTATAAAGGGGGTATGGGACAGTCACGCCATCAGAAGTCCTCTTAGTCCGAGGTGTTACTGCTCGGTGCCTCGCACCGCAGTTAGCGCAGTCACAGTCAAGTGTCTGGCTATAGAATGGGGTAAGACGGTGTAAGATCCGCCTTGACCCCTCCTGGGCTTAATTTGTGTTTGTTTCACTTCTCCCATCCTCAATGTCCCTTTGCAGCGTGCGGATCAGGCAGCCGCAGTAGCGGGGCTACCCCGGTGTCCGGCCCTCCCGCGCCCTCCGCTGGCGGTGTCCCTGCAGAGAAGCCCACGGCGGTCAGCCGTCTGCAAATGCAGCTGCACCTGCGCGGCCTGCAGAACAGCGCCAGCGACCTGCGCGGCCAGCTGCAGCAGCTGCGCAAGCTCCAGGTACCGCCCCTGCTGCACGCCCCGCCCTAACACCTCCTGCAACCCCGCCCACCTCTTCTTTCCGGGCTCCCGCGGAATCCCTCGCCCCTCCCCATCACTTATCGGTTCGTTGTCCCTAACAGTATTCCTGGGGTTGGCCTCCCCCTTCCTAAGCCCCGCCAGTCTGCCTCGCCCCGCCTGGCAGATGGTCCCACCTGTCAGGAGCCTGGCACCGCTGTGCCCACTCCTTATCGGGTGAAGATAATGCGCAGAGACATGCTGGGGAGGGGGCGGACAGTGACCATCTGGGCCACTGCTAAGATCCCGCCCGCCTCCGCCTTCTGGGCTCGGATCGACCCAAACTAGCCCCAGTGCTGAGCCCTTCTCAGGCTCGACCCCCCAAATTCAGGACGCTCCCAGCTACAGCCACACACAATCAGGCACAGTCAGGAGGGTCGTACTAGGGTCCCCGTATTCCCATTCCGCTCTCTCGCCTCTACTATCCCGGAACTTCCCCTTGAGCCCTTCTACCACCACCCCGGCACCCTCTGCCCGGCCCAATGGAGCTCGCTCACTCCCGGCTCGGTCCACACACCCGCCCTCCGGCCCCACAGCTCCAGAACCAGGAGTCGGTGCGCGCGATGCTGAAGCGCACAGAGGCGGAGCTGAGCATGCGCGTGTCGGAGGCAGCGCGGCGGCAGGAGGACCCGCTGCAGCGACAGCGCACCCTGGTGGAGGAGGAGCGGCTGCGCTACCTCAACGACGAGGAGCTCATCACCCAGCAGCTCAAGTGAGGCTGGGTGCGGTGGAAGGGGTGGGGGACAGCGGGGAGGGCGGGGCGCGGCCGAGGCGACCCGCGCCTGGCTTCCCTGGGCGGCGTGACTCCCTCTCTTAGGAAGCGCAGTGACGTCGGTTTTGTTCTGAAGCCTGACTTCCTCCTCCGGCGTGGCCTGGTTTCCCTGTGACCCACAAACCTCTCTCTGATCCATCTGGCGTAATTCCCAATTTCTCTTCCTGGCCTGGTGCCTGATTTTGCTGTGGTCTTGCTGCCCAGAGATCGCCTGGCTTTCTGTGGCCGCAGCTTCACCCCTGGGGCCGCCGCCTGGCTTCCTTCGGTCCCCTTCCGGCTTTCGTTCTGGGCTGGGACCAATGCACAGTGACCCTGGGGAGCGTAGAATGACGCATTCCAGTGTCCTGGAGGAAAGGAGGACCAGGACATCCTCCCCAGACACTCAGTCACGGCCCAGACTAAGCGGATCCAAACTTAGAGAACAGCTGTCTGGCCACCTCGCCATCATGTGGCGCCTTGGCGGGAGCGGAATGGCGAGGGGTGGGAGCCGGCCGGCCGCCCCAGTTACTGGGGTCCAACTGTCATGAAAGCCGGGCTGTATTTTGTGGTGGCGAAGAAGGATATCATGGACGGAGAAGGAGAGTTTACCGAGAAAGTAAGGGCCAGGGAGGTCGTCAGCAGCACAAGCACCTGCTAGGCAAAGGCGAGGTCCTGAGTCCCATTCCCAG
>PVKN010011276.1:0-21827 GCA_004027915.1 Capromys pilorides | reverse complement strand
TTATTTAAATACATACTATGGAATATGAGGATATAGGCAAAGTGCACATGAAATGCTGCCAAATTGTGCAAAAGCGAATGCCACATAAACCCACTTGCTCCAGAACACTATTAGCAACATTTAAGACAAGTCTAAATGTAATATATCAGTTTATTTTTCTTTGTAAATCTACTTGAATCAATTTTTTGTAAATATCTTTTCGGGTTATCATTTGAAATTGTGAATCTTCACAATATCCCTAAAATATATCCTTCACAATAAAATAACAATGGGAGAAGTGTGTGTGTATGAGCACAATTCCAAAGCTGGTTAGGTTAAGAAATCTGAATCAACAGAAGCTAATGGACCCAGGTGACAGGTTTTTCTTCAGAAGCCTTTCGTGTTGAAGAATAAGTATTCCTTCACCCCAAGCCTCAAATTTCAAATATGAAAAACTAGCTTGAAGGTACCCTCATTTAAATCTAGCTCAATGAAAGGCTTTCTAATACTCTGAGTTTCCCTCGGTCGCAATTACCTCCAACAACAAAGAATGTCTCAGAAACCCCAAGGATCCCAATCTGTGGTATATATACACGGACATCCTTTCTTAAAAGAACGCAGCCCAAGCAGAAATCACACTAAAGCCAATCACTGACGTTTTGTATTAGCAATTCCTCTGAGAAATGTGGAACCATCACCGTCATTTACGAGCCCACTGTACCCCATTCCGGGGTGACGTTTTCTCTGTTCTCCCAGCCACACCAGGCAAGCACTCGGAACACCGCAAAGTCGCGAGATCGTAACCTGCCCGCTTCGCCCCAAGGGCCCCTTCCCCAAACGCAAACACGCTCTTCTCTTCACGCTTCTTGCACACTGCCGCCGGCCGAGGTCTCGCTGCACATCCACCGCCTCTTCCAGCGGGGTGGGGGACGCTTCTCCCTCCTCCGCGGCCTCTCACGCCGCAGCCCCGCTGTCAGGCCCGGCGAGGCCTCCACAGGCCCCGCGCCCCCGGGGAAGGGGCCGCCCGCCTCGCCGAAGCGCTCTTCTTGGGCCCAGGCAACGGCGGCTCTCCCCCAGACATGGCCCAGCCAGGGCGCCCAACCGGGCTCTCCTGCGCAGCGGAGCGAACAGGCGCCAGCCAGCGCCGCTCCCCTTCCCATCCCGAGGGTCCCCCAGCTGCTCCCACCCTCGCCGTCTGCCCGCCGCCATTTTGTGCGCAGTCGCTGCGACACATACAATAGTCGGCCCCGACCTCACAGGAAAGGCTTAGGACCCTGGCGCTCCGGGCCTCCGCCTTCCACCCCGGCTCCCCGCGAGGCAGCGGTCCTACCTATGCCTACCGACTAACAGCCGGATCCTATTTGCGCCCCACACAGTCTAGCACTCAGCCTCCGGTCGCGACGCCGAAGCAGCTACCGCCTCCAGAGGGCTGCACGCATGCGCGCCGCCCCAGCCCCGGCAAGCCCGAGTCAGCTCTCGGCGCCTGCGTACAGCGGGTACAGAGGCCGGGAGGAGAGCGCGGCGCCCAGCCTCCGGAAGGGGGCGCTCCTGCGGCGTGCTGTACCTGGGAAGGCCCACCTGTTGGTTCCCAGCCTATCTAAAAAAGCATCATGGGGCCGGGGAGACGGTTCAGCGGTCTAACGCGCCTACTTAGGAAAGCTTAGGCAACCGCAAGGACTGCGACTCAATCACGGGCACCACATGCTGCGCCAGCCCCAGCCCCCGGGGCAGGCTGAGCCAGCTGCAGTAAGATAAATAAATAAATAAATAAATAAGCAAGCAAGCTTCACCTCGTGCACGAAGTCTTTCCTCTCAATAATAACATTAAAACAACACTCACCTGGCAGTTAATCGCAGTACTTTATTTTGGGACAGGGTCTTGCTATGTAATCCAGGATTGGCCTCAAAATCATGGTGATTCAGTGCTGGATTCCTGTGCACCATCGTGCCAGGCCTAAACATAGTAACTTTTTATACGTAAGGTTTTGCCTGCCGTTACCCTCTTTTTTTCCCTGTACCTAAAGCAATGATATAATGTATATCGTGGGTTTTAAAGCTATCAAGGACTTAACATTAAATGAAATCTTACTGAGCTAAAAACTTAACACTCTAAAATCCTATACATTTCCCAATAAAAATATGATAGACATTTATTTAATGTATTTTAGTACAGGGCCTACAGGGTCTCACTACACAGATCAGACTCGTAGTTATCCTCCTGTTTTCAGCCTCTCAAATGCTGGGATTACAAGCATGTGTCACCACCCATCTCAGGAGGTGCCGGGGGCGGGGCTGGTAGGGCTTGCTGGGTCCTTGCATCTGCTTAAGCAGGTGCTTTAATCCACTGAGCTACCGACCAGCCAAAATGTGGTAGACATTTATAATCTTCATTTACCTATAAAACCTTAGATGGAGAGTTTACTTTGTAATGCTGTATAGCCTGAACTGTTTATAACAGCAATTTTAAGAAAATCTTGTCACATTTTTTGTTAATTTTTTTAAAATTCTATTACAATCTTTTTACTTTCTATTTTCTTGGTACATTTTAGATATACACAATAACAACATTCATTATAGGGAGTTTGTACCTGTACATATCTTACTTTTTTCCCTATATATCTCCGCTCCTTAAACCCCTCTTCCTCTCTTTAATTACAAAAGCTTTGATAGCATTTTTCCTTTTATTCTTTTCCAGTTTCTTCTTTCTTTCCCCACTACCCCCTCTCAGTTCATTCCCATTTGGTGGCACATGCATATAATCTCAGTACTTAGGAGGCTGAGTCAGGAGGATCATTACTAGTATTAGACTCCCTTCACTACATAGTGAGTTCAAGGCCAGTCTGGACTACATAAGGAGATCCTATCTAAAAAACAAACAGGAAACAAAAAAAAAAGTTTTTAAAAAAATGAACCTGTAACAGAAAGATTGACATGAGTTAATTTTGAAAATTTTACTGAGTGATGTTTAAATATGCACTGAGTACATAACGATCAACTTACAATGACTTAGAATGAAAGTGTAAGCAATGAACATACAATGTTATTTGTAATTTGCTGTTTTAGCATCTGTAATTTGATTAAAAGGTATTATTAAATGTAGACATTAAAGGTTTGGAGGTCTAGTTTTATTTTTATTATTTATTTATTTATTTATTTATTTATGTTGTCTTTTTGAGACAGGGTCTCACTATGCGGTTCAGGCTGACTTTGAGCTCATTTCTGTAGCCCAGGCTGGTCTTGAATTTGCAATGATCCTCCTGCCTCAGCCTCCCAAGTGCTGGGATTACAGTCATGCACCACCACACCCAGCTCTAGTTTTATTTTTAAAGTAATGAATAACAATTTGTTTTTCTTGATATGAATAGCTTATTCCTAAAAAATTGTTTTTGTCAATGTTTTATCTTCTCAAAAATGCCTAAACAGGGATGGGGAGATAGCTCAGTAGCATAAGCACTTGCCTAGAAAGCGCAAAGTCCTGACTTCAATCCCCGAAAAAAAGAATATCCCAAAAAAAGAGAATATCCCAAGTGCTGGGATAATGAGTGCACCATGACACTCAGCCCAAGTTTTGAGGTCAGGGATATAGCTCAGTGGCACAGTGCCTTCCTGGCAAGCACAAAGGTTCTGAGTTTGAATCCTGGTTTAAAAAAAATGACATTCAAAATGCCTAAATACTATAAATAATCACTGGACAAAATCTGGTAAAATTCACCACCCCTGCCTTCAAGATACCATACAAATCACAAGCCAACTCTGTGGTGGACATGTTTGTTTGTTCTTTCCTTTTTTTTAATTTTAGGGAAGGGTCTAGAGGGTGTTCAGGGTCTCACTACTAGATTGGACTCACAGTGATCTGCCTATATACAGCCTCCCAAGAGCTGGGATTACAGGATAGACATGAGTTTTACCTCCTACCTCTATATACTTCAAAGTAAGCACTGGAAAGGCCAAGAGTCAAGTCTTCTGTAAAAGATACCTTACTATACCTTCTTTCACAGAAAAAATTCTGCTTGGGCAAGAAACCAAAAATCAAAAGGTCAGCAAGCTTTTTCTAAACTTCATATAACCATAAGCTTCTTTCCAATGTCATATTCATATTCATGCAAATATATACAAATATGGTGTTTACATGTAACAGGAAATATTTTTGTTTACTTATTTAACATCTCTGGTACTGAGGATCAAATCCAGGGCCTCATGCAATGTAGACAAGTGCTCAAACATTTAAATACACACCCCTAGTCCCATTCTTTTCTTCCAAAAATGTACACACTAGCCTGATAAAGCTCTGTGTTCATTTCCCAGTACTGGGGAGGGGGAAGTTAACCCTCCTTTTTATATTGTTTGCTCATATTATATTTCTAGTACAATTTTGTTATTACCAACATTTCTCAAGAGAATGCTAACTATTTTCTCATGGCATATTCTTTTTTAATAATTGTATAATAGGGGCCGGCGAGATAGCTCAGCGGTCTAAAGCGCTTGCTTAGGCAAGCTTAGGCATCACAGGGACTGAGGTTCAATCCCTGGTACCACATGCTGCGCCAGCCCCATCCCCAGGGCTGGCTGAGCCGGCCGAAATAAATTAAATAAATAAAGTTTATTTTTTAAATAATAGTTGTATAATAGTCATAGTATAGTTGCGTGATCAATTATTCAACCTGCTGTGGAACAATGAAGTTGTTTCCAGTCTTTTTTCTACCACAAACATTGTTACATATAAGCCAGTTCACCAAATGATGCTCTAATTTCTAATGGCTATAACTCCAATAGTGGGACCTACTAGTGACATTCTCAGAATACCTTCCAAAAGCTTATACAAATTTTTGCTTCCACTAAATAGGAAAATAACCATTTCTCCACAAACATATTTGTCTAAAACTCTAATAAACTCTAGTAAAAAAAACTTAAATATCCTTGTACTTGTCTATTCTTTGAAGGTTTGATCCAATTCATATTTGAAACATTTTTGTCTGGTGCTTTTCCTAAGCAGTGTTCTGTAACAAGGAACTAGAGGCTGGGCCTGCAGATGCCAAGGGGTAACTGAAAGGAAGCAGCTGTGTCGGTGCCCAGCTCTGCACACGGGTGTGTCAATCACTCGAAGAGTGCCTGTAACACAAGGCTTATTAGCTCCTCCCCTACCCCTTAAGATTCAGAACATAGTAGTAACTCTAAAAGTTTCAGGATCTGCAGGGACATCTAATTGCTAGCTTTTATACTATACACTTCCAGATTCCCTGAAGCAACATTTAGAAATCCTTGTTGTCCTAAGCCAGCAGGCACCTTGCATTTCAGAAAGTGACAGAATTTACCCTATGGAACTGAGGCTACCTTCTAAGCAGGAGCCGCATCTCATGATGAAAATCAAACTGCCCCCTCAAGTGATGATGGCACTCCTAGGACCATCCTTGACACCAAGAAAGCAGACCATGGGGCCGGAGAGATGGTTCAGTGGTCTAAAGCGCCTGCGTAGGAAGGCTCAGGCAACTGCAGGGACCGCGGTTCGATCCCCGGCACCACATGCTGCACCAGCGCCACCACCAGGGCAGGCTGAGCCAGCCACAAAATAAATAAATAAAGAAACAAACAAACACAACAAGCAAACAAATAAATAAATAAATAAAATTAAAAAAAAAAAAAAAAAAAAGAAAGCAGACCATGACTTGACCAGGATTAGCTACACTGCAGCTCTGCAATCCCCCAACCTTGCCTTTGCTCCCCCCAAGAAGAAAGAAAGAGCTTTGGCCAGTCTCTGGAAGATACTGTGTGTATGTGTGAGCGGTACTGGGAAACCAGGGCCTTTGCCCTGAGCTACATCCCCAACCCTTTTTATTCTCTAATTTAAGATAACGTCTTGCTGTTTTACCTAGGTGGGGCCTGAATTTGGACCCTCCTGCCCCAGCCTGTCAAAATGCTGGCCGTATGGGCGTGTACTACCACACCCAGCTAAAGAGCTTGTCTTGAACCTCTTCATCTGCGCTTGCCAGCACGGCTATGCTGATTAGAGCTCCTTCCCTCCCCCTCATCACTGCTGATCTCCTTGATTGGCTTTGTGAACCAGATGCCTGAGCTGGGTCTTTTAGGACCCCAAGAGCGGGACTCTTGCTCTAAAATTCACGTAATGGTTATTCATAACTTTTCTCTAGGTATTTTATGATAAAAATTCTCTCTCCTAGCCAGATGGCACACACCTGTAATCCCAGCACTCAGGCAGCTGCAGCAGAAAGATTGCTATGAGTTTAAGGCCAGCCTGAACTACATAGTAAAAGCCTGTCTAAAAAGAAAATAAAAAAGAAAATCCTCTCCCCTCCACAATCAAACCCATCTCTTTGGAGTTGAGAAAGTAACCTGTTAAATTCCTTTCATTTCATTTATTTTGACTTTATTTCCAAAAAGAGATCACATTCCTACTTACCAACAACTTATTTCTTATTAGTTTTTTTATCTATCTTCCTCCACTAGGAAAATAAGTTCCAAGAGGCCAGGGTTATTTTCTGTTTTCTTCACTACATGCCAAGAATGACTGTACATTCTTTGTTTGTTTTTTTAATTTTATTTATTTATTTGTTTGCTTGTTGTGTTTGTTTCTTTATTTATTCATTTTGTGGCTGGCTCAGCCTGCCCTGGTGGTGGCACTGGCGCAGCATGTGGTGCCGGGGATCGAACTGCAGTCCCCGCAGTTGCCTGAGCCCTCCTAAGCAGGCGCTTTAGACCACTGAACCATCTCGCCGGTCCTGTACATTCTTTGTTGAAAGAATGAATTACTCTGATGGGTTAAAAAATTATCTGCATGTGTAATTACTTAACATCATTTCCTACCCACTAGCTATTTTTTTCATTTAAAAAACTCAGCTGAGAATGGTGGTGCACCTCTGCAAGCCCAGCACTCTAGGAGGCTGAAGCAGAAGGATCCAGATTCAAATACAATCTCAGCAATTTAGCAAAACCTAAGGGCTGGCCAAATAGCTCAGCAGGTTAAAGCACCTGCAAGCAGGTGCAGGAGCCAGGGTTTGTTGTGTTGTGTTGTGCTGTGCTGTGCTGTGCTGTGCTGTGTTGGCCCAGTCTGGCCCTGGGGCACCCTGAGACAGCAACTGAGACTGGGCATGTCTGTAAAACAAATTTAGCAAAATCTTACCTCAAAATCAAAACTACAAAAAGTCTTGGGATACAGCTCAGTGTGAAAGCTCTGTGTTCAATCCCCAGTACTGGGGGTTAGGGGGGCCCCTTCCTTTTCATATTGTTTACTCATATTTCTAATATGCTGATTGTCTCTTATCAGAAGATAGCTTTTATTACATAGGAAATATTAATCCTTTGTCATATGTGTTATGGTTTGTGTCTAGTTGTCCTCCGAAAGTCATGTAAGTCATGGGGCAGACTTTTAGAATTTGTAATTAACTCATGATCCACTGGGATTACGGGTTTGAGTACTGCTGGGATTATGGGTGTAAGTGCTACAACCAGCCTGGGGTCAAGAACATGAATGTAATATGAGAGACAGACTTGCTCTGTTGCCATTGTTGTCCCTACTCCTCCCATTTGCTCTTGCTCTTTGCAGCTGCCAAGAACTGCTGCCTTCTGCCACGTGCCAGTCTGCCTTGGAGCCAGCTGAATATGGACTGAAACCTCCAGTAACAGTGAGCTAAATAAACCTTTCCTTCCTTCATTTTGGGTGTTGGGTATTTGTCCAAGCAATGCGAGAAGAGTAACTGAGACAATATGTTACAATTGGTTTTTCTCCGTTAATATCTTATTTCTAAGTATTTTGCTATTATAAATTTTCAAGCAATCAAATCAATTTTTTCTCTTTATGACTTTTCTTTCTAGTGGAGGAAGCATCATCTTTTCCCCTGGAAGCACACATGAAGAAATCATAGACAATTCTCCAAACTTTTTTAGATTTTTAAAATTTGCTTTCTAGTATTGGGGATTGAACCTAGAACCTTCATACTAATCTACATTTCAAGCCACACACACACACACACACACACACACACACACATTTTAGACAAAGTCTCACTAAGAAACTAAATTGCCCAGGATGGGCTCAAATTTAGATCCTCCTGCCTCAGCTTCCAGAGTGCTAAAAACACAATTATGTGCCACTATACCAAACTCAACACTTTAAATATATATATATATATATATATATATATATATATATATTTGTTTATTTATTTTGTATCAGGGATGGAACTCATGATCTTGCACTTGCCAAGAAGGTGCTTATGCCACTGAGCTATTTCCTCTTGTTTTATTCTTTGAGACAGGATCTTACTATATAGTGCAAGCTGGCTTTGACTCCCAGAAATCCTCCTGCCTCACCCTCCCAAGAGCTGAGATTACAGGTGTGCACCACCACATCCAGCCTACATTACATGTTTAATCCATTTGACATTTTTTATTTTTATGATATGAAGTAGAAACCTAGCTTCATTTTCTTTGAAATGAAGAAAACTACTCACAAAGTTTCCAGATATTAAGTAAACTGTCCATCTCCCCCATCGAAATGTCTTCCCTTTAAACAAAAAACTACTTAGTTTCCATATGTAAAAATAGATTCATTGATCTTCTGGCTTAATGATCTACTTGTTTACCCATGTGTCAATGCCACCTGGTCACTTACTAACTCAATAACTATGCATTGTATATACCTTTAACTTTCTGTATGTGGTTATGTTGGGCATCTACAAACTCCTGCCTGAGGACAGACTGCTCCTGCCTGGATCATCTGGGAGCAGGTACCAGGCAATAGAAACCACCCCTTAGAATCTAGAGCTTGCCTAATTTGTTCAAACTAGCTCACCTGAGCTGTTCACCCTGCTGTAAACACTAAGGCCGTAGCCGGGCGTGGTGGCACAGCCTGTAATCCCAGCACTTGGGAGACTGAGGCAGGAGGATCAGTGCAAGTTCGAGACCAGCCTGGGCTATAAACTGAGCTCAAATCCTGCCTGAACTGCATAGCAAGACCTTGTCTCAAAAAGAAAAACAAAAAAACAAAGGCCTTTTCCTGGCCTCTCCCTCTTCATGCTCCCATTCTGTCTGCCTCCTGATTCACCTGGGTATTTGCCCATTTGGCCTTGGGTGGTGTGCCATGCCTGGCTCCAGGTGAACTGGACTACAGTGAACTGTTTTCCTGAAATCATCCTTTGTCTCCTCTTGTTGCCATATCTGGTTAGTTCACAAAAGAACACACAAGAAAATACCACCTCAGGGCCCACTATGTGCTGGGAGGTATTTTAGACATCAAGAACCAAAATGCAAGACTAAGCCCTGCCTTCAGAATAACACATACAGACTTGATCAGGGAGACAGATGATTAACAAGTAAATATATAGTATGTTCAGTGGAGACAAAGGTAATGAGAAAAATAAGGCAAGATCAGGACAGAGGTAATATGGGATCACAGAGGCTGCAATTTGACATAAAGTGGTCAGTAAAGGCATCACTGCTGAGAGCAGGGCGGGCACAAGCTTGTAACTGTAGCACTCTGGGCAACTTGGCAACTTAGTAAGATCCTGTCTCAAAATAAAAATTAAACATGGGTCAAGGATGAAGCTCAGTGTGAAGGGCCTGGATTCAATCCTCAGTACTAAGGGAAAAAAGAGGGTAGAAGGCAGCACTTGAGAAGAAACTTGTCAAGTGTGCATACACAGCACAGATATCTGCAAAGGAGAGAATTCCAGGTAAACACCAAATATGAAAGCTCTGCACTGAAAGCCTCCTTGGCAAACACCAAAAGGTCAAAGAAACTGACCTCTTACTTATTAGTAAGAAAGCACAGGAGATGAAGTAAAAGAGGGGCCTGTGAATATTTACAGGCTATACTAGCCTGCTAGGGCCACCATAACAAAATAACCAAACAATAAAAAGTACAGTCCCATGTCACATAGCTTGTCCATCAACAATGGACTGCATATCAGACATGGGTCCCCTAAGACTGTAATGCAGCTGAGAAACTCCTATTGCCTAGTGACGTAGTAGCTACTATGGTATCATAAAATAATGCATTGCTCATATTTGTGCTAATATAAACCTACTCACTACTCTGCTAGTCATTAAAACAGAGCATGTGGTGGAGTGGTGGCACACACCTGTAATCTCAGCACTTGGGTGGCTAAGGCAGAAGGATCAATACACACTCAAGGCCAGCCTAGGCTATATAGTGAATTCAAGTGAGTCTGAACTACATAGTAAGGCCTTGAGCAATTATGTGTATGTACAATATATGCAGATGAAAATAAATGACTAGGTTACTAACTTACGTAGTTGTTACACTTCTTACTGTTGTGTTAGCATACTACAGCAGCCTCATGTTTACCATGCTTCTTTGTTGCACATGAGGTCACTTCCTGTGACTGACCTATACTGGGTATATTTGTGTAAGTACACATTATGGTATTCACACAATGATAAAATTACCTAAATACATTTTTTAAACAATATAACCACATCTATCACGATGAAAGGTTATATTTTTCTTGATTCTAGAGTCTGTAGACCCAAGGTAAGAGTTTCAGCAGATCTGGTTTCTCCTGAAGCCACTCTCCTTGGCTTGGAGCTGGCATTCCTCTCTGCATTCTCACAGGGCCTTTTCTCTGTGCAGGCCTCCCAAGGGCATCTTCTTCTTATAAGGACACAACTCACATTGAAATTAGAGCCCTATCTTTATGATTTTAATAACTTTTTTAAAAAAGCTCAACTGCCAAATATAGCCAAATCTTGAATTGCAGTAGGATTCAGAGCTTCAAGATATAAATCTGGGTAAGAAGTACACCATTCAGTCTACAACAAGGGCCATTTTGAGGCTTTGAATTTTATGTATGTATGTATGTATGTATGTATGTATGTATGTATATTTTAGGACAGGGTCTACAGAGTCTCACTATATGTAGATCGGACTCATAGTGATTCTCCTATTTTCAGCCTCCCAAAGTGCTGGTATTACAGGCTTGTGCCACCATGCCCAGTCTCAATCGCAGTCTCAGTGTGCTCTCCAGGCAGAGCAGAGTGGGCAGAAGGCATAGCACCCTGGGGATGGGAACCCAGGCTGCTGCACTCTGCCTAAGCAGGCACTTTAGTCCACTGAGCTATCAGTCTGGCCCTGAAATGCTTTAAGAAGTACAGCCTAATTCCCATGTGAGATGAACTTATTTTTTAATGAAGAAAATGTAGCACAAGTGACGTTATGTGGCTCTCACTGCTGTCATAAATGGGAGAGTTGCTCCTTTACTCTTCTCTCTTTTAGATTACTTACCCTAGAGAAAGCCAGCTCTATGTTGTCAGGCCATCTGAACAGCCTCATAAGCAGCCCATAAGAGGAAAAATTAAAGTTCGATGTCAGTGGAGGCAAACCTTTGGCACACATGCCACAGCGGGCTGTTTGCATCACTGAAAACGCTGAAAGGTTAGCTATCACTGTTATATGCCAACAACTATCACCACACAGTCTATCACTTAGCAAGCCACCGTGGGATGGACATTCGGTCCCAGGTAAGTCTTAAGATGACTAAACTTTAAGTAGACAGCCTGAAGAAAGTCAGTGAGCAAAACCTTCCTAGATAAATTAACCCTGAATTCATGGTCTAAAGAAATGGTGAGGATTAAGATTTTATATTGTTTTATTAATTTTTTAAAATTACTTTATTTATTTTTATGGCATCGGGGGCTGAAACAGCGCACCTGGGCATCCAGGGCCAAGACAGCATGCCCGGCATGTGGGGCTGGGGATTGAACTCAGGTCCTTATATTTGCCAGGTTGGTGCTTATTCCTCTGAGCTCTCTCTCCAGGCCCTTTGTTATTAATTTTTGATACAGTGTTATTCAATGCTACTCAAGCTGGCCTTGAACTCATTTTGTAGCCCAGGCTGGCCTACAATTCACTGCATTCCTTTTGCCTTAGCCTCCCTGTGCTGGTATCACAGGCATGCGCTACCACACTCAACTATATTGCTATCTTTTTTTTTTTTTTTAAATTTTATTTATTTATTTATTTGTTTGCTTGTTGTGTTTGTTTCTTTATTTATTCATTTTTTGTGGCTGGCTCAGCCTGCCCTGGTGGTGGCGCTGGCGCAGCATGTGGTGCCGGGGATCGAACTGCAGTCCCCGCAGTCGCCTGAGCCCTCCTAAGCAGGCGCTTAGACCACTGAACCATCTCACCGGCCCTATATTGCTATCTTAAGCTATTAAGTACTGTAATAATTTTTGCATAGTACTACATAGCTAATATTCTTATCTAAGGATAAAGGAATGTATTCCTTAAAAGCATGACTCAGAATCATGATAGGCAATGAACTGAGATTGAGAGACAATACACCTTCTTTGAGCCGTCATTTAAGCAAGATTGTTACGGTTTCTATCAGGAGGTCCCCCTAAGGCTTCATGCACTGATTAGTCCACGGATGAGTTTATAGCTAAATGTGATCTTGGGAGGTGAAGCCAGGTTGGAGGAGCCAGAATGGTGTGGCCAGGAAGGGTACAGCTCCCTCCTTCCTTTGCCTGTTCCCTCAGCTTCCTGCTTGCCCTGCCACCAGCCATCTCCCCTGTGCCTTGGAGCCAGCTGACTATGCACTAAAGACCTCTACAAACTGTGAAACAAAATAAAACTTTCCTCCTTTAAGTTATAGGTGTTGGGGGTTGGGTTTCCGTAAACACAAATGTGGAAGACCACCTGAGTGACTGTCCTTGAAGAAGTCTCCATTTCAGAGACTCAATTTTAGCTAACCCTGACCCAAGTGTCTCCCTTTTAGTTCAACCTGACCCTATTTCCATGTGTTGATATGTACAGAACTGGCTAGGACTTTTCCTTATCCCTTCAATTGGCTTTAAGGGAAGCAAATGGGTCCAGCCGAGGTGCTGGTGTATAATGACATGGCAGTGTTTCCGTAGCCCCCCTCCCCACACATACACCATAGCTCCCAAATAAAACATGCATAACAGTATTTCAACCTACCAACATGCATGTGCCTTTACGGCATGTTTATTGTTATTACACAAACATTTCTTAATTATTAAATTTTTTAAAAATATCAAATTTGAGGTTATTTTGTGAAAGAATTTAGTAAGTTAAAATAGGGCTGGGGAGATAGCTCAGGAGAATAAGTGCTTGCATGGCAAGCACAAGGACCTGAGTTCAATCCCTGGTTCTGCCAAAAAAAAAGTTAAAATAATACATTAACTATACCATATACTATGTTACATATTACATTTTTCATGTGGCCCAAGACATTTCTCTTCCCATTTTGTGGCCCAGATAAACCATAATGTTTAACACCACGATGTGGAATGGAGTGCAGGGAAGCCCACTTCTAAAGATGACCTCAGAGATAATGGACAGATAAGATATTGTATGGGCTGGGGTGATAGTTCAGTGACTTAAGTGCCTGCCTGACAAGCATAAGGTCCTGAGTTCGATCCCAGTCCATCCCCCCAAAAAAAGATATTGTTGTAATCATAGTAAACAATATAGAACACATAATTTGAAGGGTTATTTTATAATAGTAACCCTAAAAGTCAAACATAAAGAATGCAGAAAATTTGTCCACATACAAAAGACCCAAAGAATCCAATGGAATGCCTGAATCCCATAACAATGTCCTTCACAAGTCCAGCTAAAGAGCTAGAGCCAATCACAACGCCCACAGGTCCAACTGGAGGCCTACAACCCATGACAATATCTCAAGCAGGTCTGTTTCACAGATCTGCACTGGAAAGGTCTCAAGGTCAGTGGTGGAAGCTAAAAAGACTATGCCAGCAGGATGAAGGAGTTATACTAATTAACTCTGAACTGGAGCCAGGAAGCAATTTTCAAAGTAAAGGCCAGAGCTCCCCCCAAAAGGTACCACAGACATCCTCAGCAACAAAGAGGTCCCAAGCTCCTCTAATGATAAGAACAGCTGAGATCATATCAGGAAAGCCAGCATGATGAGCTCCTCCAGGAGAATCAACAGCACCATCTCTTCCTCTCCAGTTCTTTTTCTTTTGTCACTAACAATCCTCAGGTGGGCCTCTCACCTCCTGTATCACATTGATTAAGTTCAGCTGGGTGTTACAAGTTGACCACCAGCAGTCAATCCACTAGACATTAAGAAGTCGAGCAGCTTCCTCAACAAGCTGAATGTAGGGCACCAAGTTTGCCAGCAAGAATAAAAGACAAAGCAAAGAAAAAAGCCCTTTGGGAATAGAACAAACATCAGAAACTATTCTCCAAAATTATTCCTACAAGCAAGGTGTGGTGGTGCACTCCTATAATCCTGTCTCAAAAACAAAAAAACAGACTTGCCCTCACAGACCACAGATGGAACCTGTCCCCATGGCCTGTAGAAAGAACACACTCTGTGGTGTTTATCCCAGGCCAACTCTACATCTATGGATTCAGCGTCTTGGATGCAGCCACCTGCCACCTCCAAGCCCACTTTGGGTTTTGTTACCTCTCCACACGGTACAGCATAGACACTGATCAACTGACCTGAACTGACTTTGGACAAGACCAATGCCTCTAGAGAAAAGGTAGTTCTAAGGTAAAATCAGGGCTGACCAGGGCAGCACTATGACTCCACAAAAAGCCCACTGCCATTGTAAACTACAAAAGCAGTACAGGGTTTTTGAAACCTGAAAATAACTCTTCTATGGTAGGCCAGAGTTGGTGAAGAAACCCAGTGCAGCAACTGTCATACCGCCAGTTTTGAATCTGGCACCATTTGGGGAAGAGGCTAATTGTTTAAGACTTAGCCACAGAACAACTACAAAACAACTCCACTTCAGAGTTTCCAATGTCACCCCCTCACAAGATTTACTGGTTGAGAGACAGCCATGGGATAGAGCTGCAGGGGGCATTGTGGGATGGATATTGACTTGAGAAACTTAAGCTCAGGACAGGAAGGAAATGAGCCCTCTCTGTGGTGAGGAACCAGGTCCGGCAAGTGTGGCTTTCAGAGGAAGCTGCATCTGAAAGTGCTGCTATGAGGTCCAGGAGTCTGTCCACTCAAACTGCCTACGTCCAGCAGAAACCACAGGTCTGATTCCTTTCCCCATCTACCAGTGTCAGCAAGGACACACTCTGACCTGGACAGTCAACCACAGTCTGGAGCAGGGTTTGGGGCATGGAAAAAATCATGACTTGTTAGATCACAAGATTGTAGATTCTGGGAGGGAAAAAAAAAAGGCTTTCAAAACAATAGGAAATTTAAAAAATTAATAAATAAAATAAAATAACAAAAAGACAGGAAATTTTAAAAATTAGCATGCAAAAAAAAAGGAAATTGTTTAAACTCAATTTTTTGTCTTTTTCTTTACTGTTTTCTTGGGGGTAGGGTTAGGGTGGGTTTTTTTCTCCCTTTCCTATTTTTTTTCCTTTTAATATTTTTCATATTATTTTGCCTGTATTTTGCTCTTTTTTTCTCTTTCTTTGCCCTTGCTTTTATCTAATACTATTTAATCTCTTTTATACTTCAATAGGATCCTTTATCTCACTTTTCCCTCCTCCTTCTCATCTGCAATTGATTATGTTTCAAATTCTACTTATTTTCAGTGTCTGGGTCCTGTCCCACCTTACACTGACCATTATAGCCCTGAAGCTTTATGAATGTTATATAGGCAGTTAACTCTATGTTATTATTGTTAATATTGCTCTATTGTTAGTGAAGTCTTTTCCATTTACATATCATTGTATGTCAAAATTCTGTTTGTCTTGAGTGTTTATACTTTATTTATAGATCTCTTTAATGGGTTAAACATGGTACATTACTGATTCTTAGGGTATGTCGATATCTAGTTTGTCTTTGATGCTATTATGGTTGTTTAATTTATTGCTATTGCCAACATGATAGAGTTGCTGCTATTGTTTTTCTGTATGCCAATATCTGGATTGTCTTTGTGTCATTAACAATACCATGGCTCACTCCCAGAGAATTGGACACGGGACCAAACACAGTGCAGTTTGCTCTCCCAAATAAATGGAGCTAGTTGTATTTGGGGCAAGAGAAAAAGTCCAGAATGCATCACTGACACTAACTTAAGAGATTTCCATAGCAACAAAGTCTTTCACTATAATGAACCAACAAACAGCATAAAAACAAAAACAAACAATAACAACCTGAAAACACAAAATAATAAAGTATCTCCAAAAACTCCCAATTCTTCCAAAGCTGATCCATGGGAACTGAGGAGAACGAAATCTAAAGCCACACAGCCAAATTATTCAAAAGGTTAACAAAGGAGACAATAAAAACAAAAACCAGATCAAATCTAGGCGTGGTGCCACACCCCTGTAATCCCAGTACTACAGGAGAATTGTTGGGAGTCCTTGAAACCAGCCTGGACTACAAAGTAAGCTCGAGGCCAGCCTAAACTGCATAGTAAGAACCTGTCTCAAAAAGACCCAAGAAAAAGAAGAAAAAACAACAACAAAACTCATATCAAAGGATCGGCCAAATAGCTCAATGGATTAAAAGCACCTGCAAGCAGGTGTAAGGGTCTGGGATTCAATCTCTGGGCACATGGGCCTGTCTTCATGCTGAGATGGCAATTGAGAACAGGCGTGGTGACATACCCTGTAATTCTAGCTCTTGGGAGGCTGTAAACAAGTGGATCACTATGAGTCCAATCTAGTAGTAAGATCCTGAACACCCTGTAGATCTTTCCCCATAAATAAATAAATAAATACATACATACATACATACATACATACAAACATACATACCCAGATCAATAAGGTTCTTAGAAAGATCAGTGAAGATCTAACTAAACAGATAATGAACAGATAATGGATTTTTTTTTCTTTTTTTTTTTTTTTTTTGGTCTTTTTGAGGCAGGATCTTGCTATACAGTCAGACTGGCCTTGAGCTCACTTTTGTAGCCCAGGCTGGTCTCAAACTCACATGGATCCTCCTGCCTCACCCTCCCAAGTGCTGGGATTACAGGTGTGCACCACGATGCCTGGCAAGGTAATGGATTTAATAAACACAATGATCAGCAAGTTTACAAAAGACATTAACAAAAATCTGGTGGAGCTAAACAAAATGACAGAAGAAAAGAACCATTTTAACAAAGAATTAAGAGTCCACGAGGGCTGGGGAGATAGCTCAGTAGAATAAGCACCTGGCAAGTGCAAAGTTGTGAGTTCAATCTTGGTACTGCCAAAAAAAAAAAAAAGTCCATGAATAGGTATGAAACAGAAAGTATGGCTAGCAAAAGCTACCAATGTGAGAACTAGACAGAAGGACTATTATCGGAGATTAACTATTCTGAGATACTTTAAAAGTGAGACTTTTGATAGTTGATAGATAATAGGATATCCTAGAAAGAGATAATGAAACTAACAGTGTCAAAGTGTCTAATAGAATGAATACACCAGGCCAGGGATTTGGCTCAGAGGCACAAGTGCCTGCACGGCAAGCGCAAGGTCTTGAGTTCAATCTCTGATACACCCCCCACCCCCGCAAAAAAATCATAATGATCATAATGCAATTAATGAAGTTTTAAAACTGAATGTAAAATAACTAGATACAATATTATAGAGAGATTGGGAATGGTAAAAAAGAGCCCTGGTAGGGCACCATAATACCAGGGTGACTGTACTTCTGACTTCAACCTCAGGGCAGCAACAACCCGGAAACAGACTTGATCAAAATAGTTGAATCAGATTAATAAACAAACAACAATGAAAACAACTCCCAAGAAAGGGGGAAAATCAGCATCCACAGTTGCTACAATATATTACCTAAGAGATTTAGTTTTCAGCACCAAAAATTCTACGACACAAGGAAACAAGAAAATACAACCTAAATGGAGGAACAATTTTAAATTTTCCTAAATGGAGCCACAGCAGCTCAGGGCTGGCACAGAAACCACCTGCAAACATGTTCAGAGACTGGACTTGACAAAGATGTGATAGTGTATGTATGTACTATGTATACCTAGTACCTGTTTTAAATATATTGAAAGAACTAAAGGAGGGGCTGGCAAGATAGTTCAGCAGAGTAAAGCGCTTGCTTAGGCAAGTCTTTGACCTCTCTGGCACCACATGCTGTGCCAGACTAACCCCCAGGGCAGGCTGAGTCCAGGTATACTAGTGCATGCCTGTAACCTCAGCACTGGGGAGGCCAAAAACAGAAGGATCACATGAGTCTGAGCTGCTTAGTGAGACCCTGTAACAACCAAATATATTTTTTAAAAAATCTAAAGGAAACTATGATAAAAGAAGTATAAAGAAAAAAGGTATGACAATAGTGTTGGAACAAATGAGGAACATCAACAAAAAGAAATGATTGCTGGCTCCACCCCCATATATTCTGATTTAGTATATCTAAAGACCACAATTTTAAAATTAGCCCCCTAGCCAATTAGGTATCCTTTGAACTGCTAAAATACCACATTAGTGAGTAGCAGCTGCTATTTCTGCCTTTCCACCATTCGTCCTATTTTTTTTATTTTTTTTAATGTATTTAGTACAGGGTCTACAGGTTCTCACTATGGAGATCGGACTCATGATCTTTCTTTTCTTCAGCCTCCCAAGTGCTCGGATTACAAGCGTGTGCCACCACACTCAGTCTCAATTGCAGTCTCAGAGCGCCCCAGGGACTGGGGACTGGCACAGAACACCCAGGATCAGGCACGCTGTGCCTGTCCTGTCTGCCCCACCCTTGGAGCACACTGAGACTCTGGCACGGTGGCACTCACCTGTAATCCCAGATTTTGGGAGACTATAAACAGACGGATCACTATGAGTCTGATCTAGCAGTGAGACCCTGAACATCCTGTAGACCCTTCCCTAAAATACAAAAACAAAACAAAAAACCCCCGCTGCACTCTGCCTAAGCAGGTGCTTTAGTCCACTGAGCTATCTGGCCGACCAAAAGCCCTTCTTCCTATAACCAAACTATTTTCTAGAAAAGGATTTCCAAGTTAATTTAAATGTGGGATTGACTTGACCGTCCAGATAACAGGACCTCAGGCCTGACCTCGGTGATATCCTCAGGAATGGAAAGACAACCAATCAGAATACCCCCGGGGCTTTTTCTATCAGAGTTAACAGAAACCATACTCTCTCCTTGCTAAGGTTGTTAAACTGGTAAGATATAAGTCAGGCTTCTGCCGGCTTTCATAATTGCCCAAGGAAGAAAACCCGTTAGAGAGAAAGGGCGGGCCTGGGTGACATCACTTGAGCTCTCAGCACCAGCCATGTCCAAAGTCAGATCATCCTGCATCCTTTCCTGTTCTATATATCAATACATTCTGATTTTGCTGAAGCCATCTTGAGCTGAGTATCATTTACAAGCAGAATCCTGAAGAACACATAACATGGTAAAATAAAGGTGGCAATGGTAGACCTTAAAATATAAAACACATTAAAGGTCCTATATCTAGCAGAGAAATAGCCACCCTTAGCCTACAGTTACAAAGGAGTTGTAAAACCAGGTATGGTGGTGCATGCTTTCAATCCCAGTATTCGGAGTATGAGCATGAGAATGGGTGGGAGGATAAAGCAGAAAGATTATAAATTCACTCCCAGCCTGAGCAAGTTAGAGACTTCACAAGAGCCTATTTCAAAATAAAAAATAATAATTTTAAAAATAAATTTAAGCATAAGCACCTGCCTGGCAAGCACAAGTCTTGAGTTCAATCCCCAGTACCATACACACTAAATAAATAAACAAATAGAAAAGGCTGGGATGTAGCTCAGTACAAAGGCCTTGGGTTTAATTCCCATATCATAAAAAACAAAGGTTGAGGTGATAGTGATAAAACTACTATAACTTGGAATACAGACTTTGTGATTACCAAACCGAAAGATTTCTAGAAATAGTTTAGACATGAGCACAGGACTTAAGATGATCCAACTGGACTAAGAAAAAAGATATCTTTTGCTTGTAGTACAAAGGCCCTCCTTGCTTGTATCCAAAGTCCTCTTCAATAAAATCTATGTCCTTGTAGTGGATACTTCGCAATCACAAGGAGCAAACCTTGGGATGAAGTCTTCACTGAGGATAGTCGAATGAAGACAGGAATAAATCTGAGTCAACACACAGCAGTGTAACTGAGCCACTGCTG
The DNA here is from genome assembly GCA_004027915.1 of Capromys pilorides. Lineage (NCBI taxonomy): Eukaryota > Metazoa > Chordata > Mammalia > Rodentia > Capromyidae > Capromys > Capromys pilorides. The sequence goes on along the minus strand of PVKN010011276.1, from coordinate 1,799 downwards.
AGCTTTAACAGTCTGAAGTCCACCCTTCTTCTGACTTCTTACTAAGGAAGAAAAGAAATCTATTGTGTTTGCATTCAGATATCCTCTAACTTGTAATAAAAAGTATCCTAACTCATATAATTGGCTACTTCTGACATCTACTTCTTTCAAGAAACAAGTTTCAAGTCAGTCGGTCTGAAAGTCAAAAGGAAAGACCAACGGGCCTGCAGATGATCACGGCTGTGAGTAACATAATCCCTAGTTCTGCATGATTGCAGAAGTCAAAATTTCTGCCAAACTAAATTGAAGGAGAGGTACCATGGGAGACATAATTAAAATCAAGGAAGACCCAGAGAACTAAGAACAGCTCGAAGGACTGTGGTCCCTGATGCCTCCTCCAATCCCACCCTGAAGTACTCTAGGTGGGACACAAATAAGTACCACATGGTAATGAATCATTCCCTAAGATGTATATGGGGAATGGGGGCCTGATAAGTGGTTGCATCCCACATCAACAATGCCCCAAGACATAAGCCAAGACTGAGGCTGTTAAATTGTGAAAAGAGCTGTATGTTCTCTTCCTTTGGGCTAGCAAGAGGCAGAGAACTCCATCTCAGTGGTAGAAACAAACAACAACAACAAACGTGAGAATCAGCTAAACAGAAAGAGGCCTATTTTGAAGTAACAGAAGTGGCAACTCATATTAAGTATTCATGGGGATGTAATCCTTCTAGAAGGCAATTTAGCTTAACAAAACCTTTTAAAAGTCTCTACTCTAGTTATAACAATTCTATGACTAAGGGACAGGCCTGATAGCTAAGTGAACTAAAACGCCTCCTTAGGCAGAGCACAGCAGTTGGGCTTGATCCCTGACTTGTAGTGCTGGCCTGGCCTGTGGGGCATGCTGAGATCCTGTAGACCTTGTCCTAAACACAGAAAGAAAAAATAATAATAATAATTCTATGAATAGGAATTGATCCTAAAGAAATGAACATTTAACTACAGATATGTTTACTGTTGTATTTAAAATGCCCAGTCAGATAGCGAGACCCTGTCTCAAAAAGACAAAAAATAAAAATAAAAATAAAATAAAATGCCCAGTCACTGAAGACAGCCTTAGAAGCCTCAAAATGTACAAAGCTAGGTCTAGCATTTCACAAATGTTAAGTGTCATCTATATACTAGACAATGCACTACACATTGAGGAAGCACTGGCAAGCAAATTCAGTCATGGTATGTATTTGTTCTCAGATATTAAATGCAAAAATTAGGAGTATTCAGAAACCTTTTTTGGCTAGTACTGGGGATTGAATTCAGGGTCTTATACATGTTAGGCAACTGCTTTACCGGCCACTGCAGTGCCTCCATCACCCTTTTGAATTTTTTATTGTTGAAACAGGTCCTCACTAAGTTACAGAGGCTGGCTTCCAACTTGTTGTTCTTTTGCCTTAGCCTCCAGAAAGATGGGAGTTACAGGTATGTGATTACACTGTACCCAGTAGAAATTTGTATAGCACTTTGACATAAAAATTTTATCTGTTGAATCTAATAATTTAAAAGTGGGACTTGTATTTTGGCTTTGTTTGCATTTTTCCAATATTTTTTTGTGTTTCACAGAAATACTGGTTTGTGGGGCCGGCGAGATGGTTCAGTGGTCTAAAGCGCCTGCTTAGGAGGACTCAGGCAACTGCGGGGACTGCAGTTCGATCCCCGGCACCACATGCTGCGCCAGCGCCACCACCAGGGCAGGCTGAGCCAGCCACAAAATGAATAAATAAAGAAACAAACAAACACAACAAGCAAACAAATAAATAAATAAA
>PVKN010011275.1:0-21825 GCA_004027915.1 Capromys pilorides | reverse complement strand
GAGAGAAAGAAAGCTCCTGTCCCAGAGAGAGACAGGAGGGGGCTCCTCAGTGGGTGTCCCCAGGAAGTGGTCTCTTCCAGGGACTTGTATAAAGGAAAACCATGTGGTGAGGTGAGTCTAAGGTTGTGGAGAAGACATGGGAACTCACTTGGGTGGGTATGAGGTGGGACAAAACTATGGTCAACCAATGAGATTAAAAGCACCATTGCTCAGGTAAAATAGATTAAATCCAGTCTCTTCCTGTTGAGGGTTGGGTTTAGTTACTCAATTAGGCTCTTTCAAGATGATTGATACCTACTTAGAATATCAATCCCTGGTACCCATCCCTAGGCAAGTATGTAGCTGTATTTGTTTACTCTTGTCTTGAGACCTGGCCTATGGCAGAGGAGTGTCTGTTTATAGTTGTGAAGTCATCTTGTCTTCCATGTTGTCCTTGAGAGCCTGGCCCTATCTAACTGCCTATAATATTTCTATCTAATTCAGCTGCCTACAACATCTCCCCTCTGAGGAAGTAACCCAAACTTTCTTTAAGAAACCCTGGATGATGACCCATCTAGCTTCTTCAGGCTGAAAGAGGCTGTAGTTGTGAACAGGAAGTCAGAGACACTTTCCATAGGTCCTATCTAAAGGCCCTCAATAGACAACGGGCATTTATCCAAGATAAACAGCTAATTTGAAGATAACCTGTAGTACAAAAACTATCGTGGAATTCTGATTACCTTGTTTCATGAAATTTTGTATCATTTCTATATTTTTATCATTTTGTATTTAAAAATTTTTAAAAATGCATAAAATACGTGCCTATGAAATAAAATTTTAGTCTTTATTTTTGTTTTATTTTGGGAGGGTGGAACTGGGGGTTGAACTCAGGCCCTTGCGCTTTCCAGGCAAGCGCTTATTCTACTGAGCTGTCTCCCCAGCCTCCTGAAATAAAATTTTAATATGAAACATCCTTTGCATTTTTCAAATAAAAGATTAACTGCTGTTCCTTTTAATCAAATATTGGGACCCAGTTCCACAATTAAGAAGAAGAAATGTGCTAAGGACCTTGCATTCTAGATGACTCACAGGTGACACCTGATGCAGTCTTCTTCCATCTTTGCTGAGGCTGAAAACCCTGCAGCTTGCAGCCACCACCCCCAGCTAGGAAGTTGAGCAGAGCAGGGGCCCATGGGCAACCAGAGAGCAGCACCGAGACTGCTAGATTCCTCTTTCTCCATCACCTCAGGACAGCAAGCACTTCCTCCTCCAAAGAACATTTCCAGATCTCCAGAAAAATAAGGAGACAGCTCTTTCCTCACTGTGGAGATAGTGAGTAGAGGAGTGCTTGGAGGGTCGCCTAGGTTAGCATGACCAGAAAAGACCCAGATGCAATCAACTGATAAATTTTCAGCTCATGGCAGGAGGGGAGAAAGACCAGAGACCATGGTTTGTGGCACACATTGCACTCACTAACAGAAATACCCTCACCTGGGCCAAGTTCAAACTGCCCATGTGGAGGCCTCGAATGTGCAGTGTGGAAAGAGCCTGTAGCACTCCACTGGGCAGTACGGTTCAGCACGGAAACGCAACAGAGTCGAAGCAATGTAAGTACTAATCAGTGCATCACAGTACCTAGGAAGTGGTAAGGTTGTCAGTGCTGGTATTTTAATACAACCTTCTCCGCGATTCACTTCACAGTGGTTGTGATGAGAGCATCGGAATGGCCTCAGCCTTTAGCGGTCAGCCTTGCAAAGCGGGAAGAGCCAGGTCAGTGGACGAGAGCGCCCTGCCAGGGGGCGCTGTGGCTCTCAGCGCCCCCACGAGGTTTCTAGAGGAGGGAGCGAGAGGCCACGTTTGCTGAGAGTCAGAGTTGTAGGCCACGATAGATCAGAAGCAGCCCAGCTGCCTATGGTCAATGGAGGCTTTGGGGACATCAAGTGCTATGGCTAATAGGCCCACGTTCTGTTGGTAGAGCCATGCATTTTTGTAACTGAGACTCAACATTCAATTTTCAGGACAATAACTATAAATGTAAGCAACTCAGTATTTTTTGTTAGTCCTCTATTAAACTCTCAGTTGATAGTAAGGATCTGTTAGAAATTATTTGGGCTATTTTTAAGTATTAATTCATTGGTCCTTATACTGATTCTGTGTTGAAGGTCCGTTATTGCTGAGGAAGATACAGGAGCAGAGAGAGGTTCAGGTTTCGCCCAAGGTCTCAGGCTGCCCCGTGCCAGAGCCTCAGCTCTGGGGAAGTCTGGTGCTGCTGTCTTGCTCTTCAAATGACAATTGCTAGGCCAGTATTGAACATAAATGCAAACTCACGAAAGGAATTACCTTTCAAGATGGTACCCTGAACTGCAAGCATAAGATTGAAGCTGCATTTTCTTCTCTAAGATGCTATAAAATTTATTATAGGGGACATTTTAGAGATATTAAAATTTTAAAACTTTACACCCAATCTATCCTCTGAACATTTGTGTCTCATCAAAATTCATTGAAGTTTGTTGAAATCCTAACCTCCAAGGGAATGGAATGCAGAGGTAGGAAAGCTGGGTGGCGATAAGGTCCCAGGGCATCAGGAATGGGAGCCATGGCTGCAGGAAGGTGCGCCAGAGGCAGGCCTGCTGTGCCTGCAAGGAGAGGGGAAGAAGGGCCACCCACCAGCTGGGAAGGAGACCTTCAGCACACTGATCCTACAGCACTGGGACCTCCAAATTCTCACTTCCTGGAATTGTGAGAAATAATTCTCTATCATTGTCGACATTGTCCAGTGTCTAGCATTTGGTTATAGCAACCTAAGAGGCTAAGACAGCTGGATCTCATCTTGCCAGACAGGCAGGTAACAGGTTGTGGAAACAACCAGGAGCTGGAGAAGGACATGTGGATGGATGTATTATTATCTGTGTTCTGGAACCCAGCCAATCCTTTCACTCCCGTATGGTCAGGTAGTAACTGTGGGTCACATGCAAGGGTTATTCAGGTCCAAATTCTCACTGAGGTTATGTGGCTCATGCTTGAGGTCTCCAGACCTCGATTCCTCCCCACATGAAATGTAAACCCTGGAGCACATCATAACATCTTTTCTAGAATCCTGACTTCACAACGTCTAGGAGACAGGACAGGAAATGGTCTTGGGAGGACACACGGTCCTAAAGGAAAGAAGATGAGGAGGGGTTATTGATGCCAGAGACAAATCTGCACTGCGCCAGCTCTCACATCAGAGACTTACGTGGTAGAAAAAGATTTTTAAGCTAGCCAGGTAATAGCACCTGCATGCGGAGTGAGAGACAGGCCTGAACTGAGTGTGAGGAAAGTATAGGAAGGAATTTATGAAGAGAAGGTTACTAAACCATACTGGTGACAATTATACCTCATTTTTCTAGGGATAATTAGAAAGTATCATAAGGAAGCCTATTACTTATTTTAATATTTAACATTGTTATCTACCTTATTAAAATATATACAAATCATACAGTATATTGAGTACTAATTTTCATGGTTAGGGTTTCATAGACAAGCTGAAACAAAAATATCGCTGTTAATGTGCGTCTAGAAAACAACCAACCAGCCTTAGTAGAAATGCACTTGAATCTATGGAAAAGGGTTTGAAGTCCTGGACCCCTGTACCAGCCACAAGTGTATGTGTGAGTGGGCAACAATGCAGCTCACTGTGTTGACCAACGTGTCAGGAATGGAAAGCACTAGGGTGGGGCTGGAGATGTGGCCCATGCTCATCACTGTGGCGTGCCCAGTAATGAGTTCGGTTCCCACTACCATAAAACATAAGGAAAAAGAAAAAAAGAAAGCCCTGGGTTAGTCAATAAAATGGAGGATTTCATCTCCTCTCTTTTATTTCTATCTTATTTATTACATCACCAAAACCTATGGTTCTATAGAGTTTAAAACCAATGTGTTGGCATGAAGGAGTTGCTTTCTTATTTTGTCCCTTGTTGACATAATAAAAGTGACCTCCCCACCCAAAAAAATTATAATTGCATGTAAAACATATACATCAAGATTAGCTTAAATTATATAATTTAATAAACATGAAGTGTTCATTGTGTTCATTATATTGTAAGTTTATTGAAACATCTTAACCAAAATTGTAGTCTATTCATTTATTTAAACAAAAAAAAGTACTTAATTAGAAAGAAGGAAGATGGGACCGGACCCCAGCCTGGGTAACTGGCGGGGCCACACTCTAACACGGAGGGTTCAGACTGAGACACCCTAGGAGGCACGGCAGGTTTCAAGAATTAGCTGGTGGGGCGGGTTCTTGTTGGCGACTGTCGCGGTCCTGCCGTCAGAGTTCTGGAATCTTTATGGCTGACAGATGGTTTTATATCAGGAAAGGAATATCTCTGTGCACAGTGGGTTTGGTCATCCAAGACTCCTCATTTTTGGAAATCTAGTTTGGGATACATTCTGGAGGCTTTGGGTGTAGCTTGTGTCCCTATAACCTCTTATCCTGGTGTCCTCAGTCTTGGCAGTGGGGAGAACCTGTAAGTGCAGAGCTGACCAACTGTGCCTGGCAGCACCTAGAGGGACACTGCAGTGACCATCCCTATGCAGAGGTGAGAAGAGGTTTAGCCCGCAGGTGACAGTAACTCAAGATACAAAGTGAAGGCCAAGTGCCTTCTGCTTAGTTACCTGAGTGGGCATCAGAAGGCCCAGATGAACAGGCATGTGTCATAGCACAAATGGCTCTGAAGTCCCCAGATGTCCCAGAATTAAAAAACAATTTGTACTTTGAGCAAGTGGAGGGGGCAGGTGCTCGGGCATGGCTGCTCCCCCATCCCAGTGGGGGTTGCCACCTAGCATATGGCTGCATGACTCCTTCCCAAGAGACCTTAGCTCCTCAGTCCTAAGGAGGGAGAGACAAAGCCTCTCTCCTTCCAAAGCAGGTCCTTCAAAGCAGACTCTGCAGAGGAATCTTGGGCTTCCTACAGAATGTATCATCCAGCTTGGATTCACCTGACCAGAGGGCAGCTCTTGCAGCGCTCCTCAGAGAGCATTACTACAGACTCCAACCCCTCTTCATGCACTGAAATGTGGGGCTGGCAGGAGACAAAGCAAAGCATCCCCCTCATTGAAACACCATAGTCAATGCAGGAGTGCAAAAGAAATTGCTAAAATTTATCGTGCATTTATCTGCCAAACCATGCCCTGGGCACTCTTTAAACAAATGTGATGCCTGAACATAACAAGTTGTACAGAGAAAGAAACTGTACAACTGGTAGGAGGTCCTAGGGCAACATGGGGCCTTCTCTATCACATGGAGAGCATGCAGTACAGTCTTAACTTCCTGCTGCATGGGTATTGCCTCAGTGACAATTTCTACCCACTGCAGATCAGCAAAGGCCCCCAGTGGACCAGAAACTGTCACCATGACCTGGCTCAGAGAACTCAAATCACCCACATTATCCCAGGATTTGGAACCAATGCCTGGGCGTCCTTAGTTTTTCTTCTCTAATGAAGCTATTAATAACCCACCCATCCAGCATTCATCCTCCTCACTGAAACGCCATAGTCAATGTGAGAATGCAAAAGAAATTGCTAGTATTTATTGTGCATTTATCTACCAAACCATGCCTTGGGCACTGTTTAAACAAATGTGATGCCTGAATGTAACAAGTTGTACAGAGAAAGAGATGGTAACTGATCCCACTGGGCTTTTATTATAAATGCACTTGACCTTAAAACTCATGCTTTAAAAAACAAAACAAAACTGTAATTCTTCCATTAATATTTAGCCATTAATAATTCACAAAATAGCTTTGATGGACCAGCAATGGACAAAGCAAAGCACAGATTCCACAGTGGCCATGAGGAGACACCTTGGACACTATCATCAGACAAGTGGACGGAAGCAAGGAGAAAGAGGGAGAGTATATAGGAAGATGATCGAAATGCCGCAAGGTTGTACAAAAGTGCCACACTGATTACTAACACTGTAAAATTAATATGCATTATAAAATGCATTTTAAAAAGAAAAAAAGCACTATAAAACAAAGAAACAACTGTCATTATCTCTGGTTTGGAAACTACAGCTACAGGTAAGTCCTTACAAGCTTGATTATAACACTAAGTATTAACTTCAATACTCCAAGCATAACAGGACTTTAAAACTGCAAAACTGTAGCTCGTACTTGTTGATAGGAATAAAATATGAGTACAAATTGAAGATTGCATAGAAGAGAAATCTGGCCAGACTTCATGGAAAAATCATAAGCAAAATATCTGACGGAAAAATTCTGTCTTCTCCACCACTTCAACTACATGTGGTAATGCACCATCCTTAATTTTCTAGAGATTATAAGGAAATACACAGTTTGACTCTATTATAACCCAAGTCATCCAAAGCTACCAGCACTACATTTAAAAAGGAAAAGTTCTATTATTTTTTCTCAATTCAATAGAATAGGGTGAGACATTGGCTGTCTCTGGCAGGAAAGACTGAAAATGAAGGAAGCGCATGGCTACTGGGGAGCAACCGTGATGCCAAGGAAACAGATTGAGGTACCGGCACCTGTGTGCTCAGTGCGCTAGGGTGCACAGCTGCCTCATGAGCACTGCTGGCTCCCACAGAAATACACTTTAGTTTCTGACTCAACTTTTTCAATGTATTACCAGAGGTTCTGGTTAAACTGATGAAGATTCCAATTAACCCACATTTATTACTACATTCCAAGGGTCATCCAGTTTTAAGCACACAGGGGTGTACATTTTACAGGAGATGAAACCAATATGCAAAGAAATCCAAAAAACCATTAATCAAAGGTTGTATAAACGATGACAGAAAATTATTAGAAATGCCTGTGCCTTCAACCTTCATATTACCTGGGTCCATCTTCCGAAAGATGGGAAACCAAAACAGTGAAAGAGCTTACTTGTATTGGCCAGCTGCATTACCAACCAAAAAAAAATCATTATTCTGTAATAATCACTGTAGCTCAGTGAACAGTAAAATTATTTTTAACAATTCATTTGTTTTACAATCTCTAAAACACCATGGCTCTAGTTAAATTACTGTACAATAACCTGATCACTAAATTTAAATCAGCTGCTTACCTGGTGCGCTGAGTATCCTTTAAATATATCCATCTAAAGTAAGACATTTGCAACACATCCTACCTATTATTACTATTTCATTCCTTGCCGGTCATAGATTACCTTTAGGTAAAGTGTTTATCAATCAATTAAAACAGGGGATTTAATATTTCTTGGGATATTATTCATTTTTTTCACTTTAGTAGAAAAAATGGAAATGTGTTCTTAATATTTCTAAAAGAATGAGCATTCCTCTTACCATTTACTTCCCAGCAACAACATGTAAATGTGAACTCAGAATGAAGGTGACCTTTCATCTCTTAGGTGATTTTCTTCAATCATGTCCCATGCTATTACCCTCATCAAAAGAAATGATCCAAATGAAATAATCCGCACTAACAATCGCCCCGATGACACATATAGAAACAGAGATCATACCAATCATTAACATCATCCTTGTCAAGCAAAATCATATGGGCAAGAGCCACCTGGTAATAAGTACCTCAAGCCTCACATGCTAATTACTTCCAGTAAAGTCTCAGAGGCCAGGACTCCAATCCCTAGCAGTATAGTGGAATGGTCTCTGAAATTTAGCTCTAAAATTCAAGACTTTATCCATCTTACAAGAGCGAATGGCTGCCTAATTGTCTACAAAAAGACAACTCCTTCATTCATCATGTTCATTAATTTCTCTGTTATTGAAAACCAGAAAGCAAAGTGGCACCAGCAACGAGAAGCAAACTGACACACTTGTTGGAGTGAAGGGACGCTAACTTCCACCACTACCTTTATAAAAGAATTGTAGGGCACTGCATAAAATAAAACTAATAATGCCCTATACACATAAACATCTTTGAAGCAACACTCATAGAACAGACATCAAAAGCACATAATTGTAGCAAGGGCTCAAGGGTACTTACTTATATTTGCATCAAAATCTATGTCCATTACCAAGCAAAGTGGAAAAAGGGCTTGGAGAAGGATGAAGGGATTGTTTTCAGCTGAAGGACAAAAGGCTCAAAAGTCATCTAGCTGCAAAGTGTCAAGAAGTTCTATAGGCAAAGATAAAAGGCAGACAACCCCAAGAGTTTGGAGGCCAGAGACTCAGTAACTCAGGGGTCCTTTTGAGAGGATTTTAAAATGGGCTATGGTGGATTTATTTACATGAATTTGATGAAATACAAGAGGAGAGACAGTCAAGTGAAATTAGAGGGGCTCAAACAGTTACATTTTCTTAACAAGGAAGAAGAATGGAGTTTTTATTGGAGAAACTTAAACTTTTGGGACAAGATGTGAGTCTGCGAAGTCTACCAAAAGGAAATTTGGTTAGAAGCAGTTTGCTCAAGGGTTGACTTGAGGTCCTGAAACCAACAAAGTTGCATAACTAGGAAAGCAACCAGCTACTTTGGAGCCAGACAAGAGGATCAAAAATTGAAGGCCAGCTTAAACCAACCAACTTAGTGAGATCCTGGCTCAAAATACAAACTAAAAAGACATAGAAAACTAGCACTGTGGTAGAGTGCTGGCCTAAGATGTGCCAGATCTTGGATTCAGTACCTAGTTCAGCCCTAAAAGAAAACAGAAAAAGCAAGCAAGCAAGAATAAATGGCCAAATATGTAAATGCAATGATGGCACAACAGGGAAACTTACTCTTGTGAAACACATTCTACAGAAAACAGTATTCGTTAGTTGATCTTAACAGGAACAAAATGCAGGAAGGCTTGAATCAGGACGAGAGGTCAGCCACGTCTAGCTACGAAGTATCTAGCCAAAAGATATTCTGAGAAATATGTGGTCACAGGTGTACAGAAATCCAGGCATCGTTGGGACATAAGAGTCAATGTCATATGAAGGACTCTGTTCTAAACACATGTGCTTCCTTAAGCATATAAGGTAGCCCGCTATCACTAGGTGACATCTTTATTTTTGTGCATTTGTTCACTGAAAAGAAGAGAACCGAAATGAAGAAGAACTGACATAAAAAGAGTAGTGTGTTCAATCACAAACTGTTGCTTTTGTTCCCTAAAATTACTGATGTGGTTTATAGAAGACAATATATTCTGCACAAGAAACTCCTCTCATACAAGGTGCTAAATTTTTCCACGTAGTAAAACAAAACCAATTTAGCATTCTCTGTGGCTGTGAGAAAGTCTTTAAACCAACGAAATTAACTTTCCCTTCTGTTGATTGTACCTGCTTGTCCTTAGCTCATAACCAGCAGTCCTAGCTTTCAGGCCATGACGGTTTCCTGGAAACCTGATCATAAAACCAAAATCTTGTGAGTGGATCATGCTTCTCTATTGGAATGATACTACAACCTGGGCAGAGTTTTCAACATCAATGAAGGGTGACCATGTAACAGCAAAACAACAACAACAACAGAAAGCAAATATATAATGACAAACATGTAATAGTTTAAATAGTAAGAATGTATTATGGGTCATCTAAGATTTTTGCTCTGAAGAAATTTTATAAAATGTCTTTTAAAAAGGGAATATTTCATTTTTCCAGATGAAGGAAGAAATAAACATAGCTTAAATCTAACTCCACTGGGCTCGGTGTATTAGAGACACTCCGCTCTGAGTGCTACGGATTCAAGCATCAAGGTATTTTACACTCTATGAAAATATACCCCTTAGCAACCTTACAAAGCTATGTAGAGCAACTACTGCACACTGATTATAAAGAAGAAGCCTTATGCTATAAGTTAAGCGTATTCCACAGGAACATTGTAATGTCACCATATGCTTCTGAACATTTTCCACATATTGTACAGCCGTTAGAAATACTAGAGACATCATGTATACACATGCATTGGAGATTGTATCATAGGTAGTGTAGGGAGCCATGAGCGCTGGAAAAATCAGTCAGAGGTGTGTAAGTGGGACTAGGCCTCAGTGCTTAAGGCCAACAAGCTGCCTCAGTCCTGAGAGAAGCATCCAGACTGGTTGATGCCAGCTACTAGTTGCTACGCAGCCCTGTATCACATGCTACTAGCCTTGAAAAAGTATAAATAAACATAGGTTTCATTGTGCTGGGTGTGAGTCTTGCCCATCAGGCAGCCCAGGGACAACCTAGTCTAGCTTTTGACTTCTTGTCTAGCTTTCTCTTTACTGCCGCCATGTCTCCCTGGTAGAAGCATTCACAGTAAGACCAACAGATCCCTACAGGTAGCATCTCATATGTTCTTGTATTTCTTCAAAATTCTATTTAGGGAATCTTTATTTGTCAGCCTCCAAGGAGAAATGAAACCATTAAGGAATTATTGTGTTTAAATGTAGCCACAAAGTAGAATCTTGTCATAGATAATTCAGGCCAGTAGTCAAGCCCCAAGAGACTAAGATTTTAGTTCCTGACTTGAAAAAGAAAAGTTACAAATCTAGTGAATAAAAGAGTGGGCAAACCAACATAGCTAAGGTTTTAAAAAAAAAAAAAAAAAATCTTCCAGTGCTATGACTCTGACTCCAGTTGTCAACTTTTGCCAAGTAACATTTGTTTTATTCAAGCCCTTGACATGGAGCACAGCTTTGAACAAATAAAGAAGCCAGACAAAAGGCTGTGGAGGCTCTGTAGTCTGGGGAGGAAAGGGGCAGAAGCTGCAGCCTGCTGTCTTGATAATAGTGGAAGAAGCAAAACCCTCTACAAAGTCTTCTGTAGAGACTCTGAGCCAAAGGAGGTGGCTGGCAGCGCATCAGGTGCTCCAGGGGACACAGCGGTCGCCAAGTCCAAAGCAAAGAAAACGTGGTTCCTGAGTGCCTGGAGTCAGAACAGTGATTACCGGTTAAATACTTTAATTCCTGACAGGGACGGAGAGAGGACTGGCCAGGTGTCCTCATGGAAGGCATGTTCCTCCCAGGTTCTTAAACAAATCAAGATGAAATCTCGGCAGGGAGGCTGAAACCAGATGATTTCGCTCACCCCCACCCTGTTATCAGCTTCCTAAGAGTGAAGCTGGGAAATGGCAGATAAAACCCATGTGCTAATCTCCCCTGCTACGCTCTGATCTGGTTTTCTGGCAGAAGCAGCTATTAATTACTCTAAAACAGAAAGGTCTGATCAAGTGCAAATCCCCACGGACACGATGGCCTTGGCTCGGAAGCTCAATCGGAGGTTAAAGCCTGTGCAAAGCACTAGCATGCAGCTCCTGCAGACTCTGAAGGAGTTGTTATTGAGGTTTGGAGAACTGGCAAGATGATCGCTCTGCTTCTCTTCCAAGAATATCGATGCATAGGCTCTAGTCGATGCTACGAATCCGCAGCACAGCAGCCTCTTTTGTTCACTTATTTGGAATAGTAGGGACAACTGTATTAAAATTAATTTCAAACAGTTTACTGGAAATCTATTGCTAAAAATAATAAAGTAATAAATGTATTTGTATTCTTTAATATGGGAAGAACTCAATTTCCTAGAAGGAGCTCAGTATCGATGGTGGTGCAGTGCTGCATATGTTGATTACAATGGATTTTCCACGTACGCTCTAGTTGTGAAAAAATAAGTTAAAAGCTTGGGAACTGTTCAATAATGGATTCATTCTGAGTGTGATGTCAGAGAAAACAGCAGTGGTTTACTGAATGCAGTCATACTTAAATCTGTGTGAAATATCAGAACCCATCCTACAAAAATCATAGTTTCTCTTTCCCAATGGAGTATGTAAAATTAGGTTTGCAAAATGTTTCACTGCAAAATTAGACAAACTCCAGACCCATCAAGCCCAGAATATGAGCCTAAATTGCTAGGACCTTTTGGAATTTACCATCCAAATTGCAGTATCTTCTTTTATAAAGCAGAGTTCTAGACCAAAACATGTGGATGGGACGGAATATCGGTCCTTACATTCCACACGCAAGGGCTGTAACCCCTGAGAGGAAACTCGGACCACCCAGCTAAGAAGCACTCCAGCAAGAAGTCATGAAACACTCAGTAATGATCACTAGCGGTTTCCTCATACTACCAAAATGAAGAGCCACTCAACAAACTATTATTACAAAGTCACGGCCTCTACTTCTCAAAACACGCATCCATACAGAGATACTTAAGTATCTTCTGTATTAGTAACATACCTTGTTGAATTTACCAGTGTAAGAGTGAAAAACAACTACAAATTACTAGACTAATATAGCACAAAAAGATAGATTCATGTATGCAAATTTTCCCTCCTCAAAAAACCTTAAATTCTAGTTTTATAATGTAACTACATTAAAAATTATTAGCCAGCAGACTGCCAAGTTTAAATAATGATTCATTACTTCAAATAAGCAAAATGTTTCCAAATGACTACACTGAACTCTTCTTTGTTATCGTTTCCAATCTCCGGGATGATCTAAACTCCAACAATGCTAAACAGGGTTCAACTGTTCTTCCTACACTTTGTTCCTGATAATCTACATTCACTCTGACAGCTCCTTAAAACCCTGACATTCTCTAAAAGTCAGGAAAGTATCATTATACTTTGATATTTGCTAAATATACTATGGTTCTGCAAAGATAACTTAGCGTTAAAACACAATTTGAAAATGCTCTTGAGAGCCCTTTGCTACTTACTACCTGCCCAATAGACTAAAACTATTTACAATTACGTCACAGCTTCACCGACCAATGATCTGCAGACCTAAGCATTGGCATTCACATCCGCGTTTTTAACAAATCAAGTTTCTTTACTGGTCATAAATAGTCTTGAAAATATTTTTATGATAGGTCCAACCAAATGGTTCAGCAATGCCCCCAAAAGTATCAAAGTTGTGTCACTATTACATTTATAGGTCAAAGAAATCTAATCTGAAATGTCTCCATTTGGCAAGGATGGATGTCTTTTTGTACCATTTTAGAGCAGAAAGAAGTCAAAAGACAAGTTTTTGGTTTAAGCAACCAACGTAAGTAATATAAATGAATATGGCCTTTGCTGTTGGTACTATCCAACATCAAAATGATCTGGTGTAATTGTGTTTGAAATCCCCTCGCGACCCTGTAATTGAGTTTCCCTGGGAGCCAAGCTGCGCTGCCATTTCCAGGTGCGTCTCAGGCGGTGGAGGGTCCCGTCTGCTCCCTGCGCGCGTGCCCTGCACTGTCCTGGCCCCTGCAAGGCGCAGCGCGGTCTCATCCGTGTCGCAAGAGTGTACTGGATCCAGGTTCCCTCTGCCTTACAGATCAGAACGCAGACCTTCGCAGTGCGGGACTCATTTCATTCACAGAGAGTGACAGACAGCCAAGAGGTGAACTCAGTTCCTCTGACGCTTGTGGCTTTGTTTCGTGTGTAAAGCTGCTGAAAGCTAAAGCAGTGTTTTGAGATGCTTTAACAAAAATAAGTCGCTGTAAAGCTGAGTATTCAAAACTCTACAGTTCCGGGCTGATGAGATAGCACAGGGGACTAGGCACCTGCTTAGGTAGGAATGACTTCCATCCCTCACACCACACGCCATCCTGGTCTTCTGGGTCACACTGAGCCGGCGACTGAGTTTGGGCATGGTGGCACATGCCTGTAATCCCAGCAGTGGGGAGGCTGAAAATAGGAGGATCACTACAAGTCTGAGCTGAGTAGTGAGAGCCTGTACCAAATACATAAAATAAATAAAATAAAATAATAAAGTAGTTATTTTATTAGTCATGTGTTTGTTTTTATCAATAATTGGCAAACTTTATAATTTTAAGAGTTGAGAAAGAGTTCAAGGACATAATTCCCATCAAGGAGGAGTTTAACTCAGGGTCTATTTCATCAGAATGAATAAACAGCTAATCTATCAATACGTGAGGGCGATACAATTTGATCCTAAGAATGGTTACAGCAATGAGAGAATGAAAGAGTGAAAACACTGAACCAGGAGTGAAAGCCTCGGTGACAGTCCCTGGGAATGGGGACTAGGCAGTTCAGCTCTAATTGAAGTCATAGTCAGGATAGGTGTGGTCTCAGTGACAAGGAGATGCAGTAACTGCTGGTGTCTCTAGAATTACAGTGAGCTACAGCACAGGAAACTCGGTGCAACACAAGGGGAAGAGACAGGCTGCCGGGAGAAGAGGCTGCAGTCTGTCGGCATCTGAGAATGTAATGCGACAGAAGTGCGACATTATTTCTGGACTCCAACTGTGTTCGTCCATAAAAAGAAGAAGCTGGACAAAAATCCTAAATTCTTTTTCAGGATTAAAGTCTCACGACGCTAGACGATAACTGCTGTACTTGATGAATTATGACTAATTCTCGAGGTGCTTTCAGACTTCAGTATTTTATTGTTACATGATATTTTCTTTGTCGTTTCAAATGGTGGAGGGAGGTCATAATTTCATTAAGCCTCAGAATGATAATAATATACAAAATTCATTCCTACTTCATAAAGCTTTTTATCAGAGGTGACATGTACAAATTTTCAAAACTTCTTATATATGTACATAACAGCTTATTAAATATTTAATTAAAAACTTAAATACTTTGTTAATATACGACAATATATCTTAATTATAAATATACTAAATTATCCAATAAACACAAGAGGAAGCTTCTCCTTGAGGTGACACATATAAAGGTTGATGATTTCTGACTTTTTTTTAATATTTTATTTATTTATTTGGTATAGGATCTCACTATGCAGCTCAGACTCACAGTGAACCTCCTGTCTCAGCCTCCCCAGTTCTGGGATTACAGGCATGTGCCACCACACCCAGGTTCGGTGGCCCACCCAGCACATCCAGAGTTGGCGTGGCCAGCAGTACTGGGGACCAAACTCAGGTCCTTGCTCTTTCCAGACAGGCGCTTAGAACACTAAGCTATCTGCCCAGCCCTGAGGTTGATGATTTTTGTAACTAATTTAAAAGTAAATGTCTTTATAGCTACTGAAAGCAGTTAGGAAAGTATCTTGTTTAAGGTGGCAGAAATAGTGTCTCAGAACACAAAATGAAAGCTGAAAAAGGAGACAAAATCATACCTTCTCTACTTATCCTTTCTGCTGCAGATGATTTTTATTTGATTAGGTAGACTCACGCTATCCTAGAAAAGACTAATAACAGTTAAAAGGATATAATAACCACAAGAAAATGCCGTAAGTATACAAGCAGAGCAAAAAAAGAAACAAAAATGACAATGAAGATGTCAACCAGAGCCTAGAATAATGCTTTACGTCTCTGGTTACTATAAACATTTATATAGTTCTTACTGGAGAGCTATAAATTGGGTCTCAGCTTTCTAGCAATAAATGCAACATGCAGTTCCCAGTGTAATTCAATTCAGCAGAACAATTCCACTGGGAAGGAAGCTCTCGTATTCCCTGTGCCACTCTGCAGATCTGGTTTGATTTGGAGACAGATTTTAGAAAATGTGGACCCGCACAGGAAGAAAGCATTGCCTATCTGTCAAGCTACCTTTCCGTCACAGTGTTTTCCTTAACTACAGGCACCGCAGAGTTCAGGCAGAGCGTCCAAGGCAACAGTAGACAGCACGGTCAATTGAACGCAGACCGATATGTTTTAATAAGCCTCATGATTATATTGCCAATTTCTGCTGGTCCTCTGAAAGAAGCAGTTAATGCTTTAAAAAATATTTTTGCTCTAATTTTCTTTCTTCCTCTTTGGAGCTTCTTGGGCCTTCTTTGTTATTGTTTTGTTTTCTTTCCTTTAAACAAATCTTACATGCTTTATCTGGAAATCTGAACAGCTAATTTGAAGATAGCATCATGTAATACAGGAACCACTGCTGAATTGCTATTATTCACTGAGTGAAATCCTGTATCATTTTTAATGCTTTTTTTCTATCACTAATTTGTATTCTTTAAAAATAAAAAAAAAAGAACCTATGGACATGAGACTGGTCTACTTTTTTAATAAATTGAACAGTCTATCCTATCCTGAGTGGCTATCCATGTTGCATGCAGTACAACATCATGTGAGCATAGCATCTTTAGAAAAGTTTTTCAAATTTCTAATCAGTGGACAAAGAGGGGCCTGTTGCTGGAAAGGTCTATGGCTCTTACCACAGCACACCAGTATCAACCCGAAAAATGTCTCACTAACCCAAAAATAGCTTTCTACTCAAGCTCATGAGGAAATGAACTCCATGAGACACATGATGAGCCTTTACCTTCGAGGGAAGCTTTATCAAAATAAATTTTGAACTATAATCCAAAGAAATACGTTGGGTAATCATTTAAATAAAATGTATAGTATATTTACTAAAGAAAACAACAAATCGTGCAGGCAGCTGTGTACTTACGCCATGTTTTGATTACAGTCACAAACAAAGAAACTACACTAGGAGAAAATGATTCACTTTTGTCCTCTACAGAGCAACAGGCAGGCATGAGCTCCGTCAAAACACTGAGAATCAAGTTAAAGAGAAGAGAATGTGGGACACAATCCTATGTAATGAAATATGTAACCTGCTCCCTCAAAACAATATTCTTGCTGACCCTGATTCTAGAAATAGTAATAATAGAGACAGATTCTGAAAGAAGATCAATAACTGGAGTGGAAGACTTTGCTGAGGCTGGGCAGCCTAGCTCATAACTGACTCCTGGCCAAAGAAGTAAAGGTTGGGGAAAGGACACACATTCATTTCTGTGTGGTTAGAATAACATTCCAGCTTGATTTATGAATCGACCTCAGCCACTGGCTTAGGCCTGTATTAATTCCAATCTTCTAGTCCAAACAAAACAACCGCTCAAAGTACAGAGCAAACCTGCCACTGGAGCTTAAATCTCTTTGTAGAGATAATTTGCAGAGTGATCTAATTTATTATTTGCTAATGCCGGGAACAGAAAAACATGGGAACAATAGGACAACTTGGGTACAGATACGATCCCAATGTTTTCAAAAAAAAACAGAACAAACTGAGTCTTTAAAAACTCCACAAACCAGGGTTTCACCAGTGAAGAGTTTGAGGATGTAAAAGAAAGGCTACAAGAATCACAGCAATAGTCAAAGGAGCAGCAGAAATGAGAGCTGGGTGAAAGGGACAGCCACGCCACTGCACGGCTGGTCTGTTCTTTATGCTCGAAAATGATTTGATTCACATAGTGGCATCACCCTGAAAGAAGCTGTCACACATAAGAATACAGGACTTAGTGTTCTGCCATTTATTATTATTCTTGTTAGAGGACACAATTAGCCAATACTTTGTAAACCCAAACAAGATGCACTGGCTGCTAATTAAAAAAAAAACAGAACAAAAAACACTAAAAACTTAGTCTGGATAATGAGATACAGTGAACAAAGCAAAATCTTAGTAGGAACAGTGTCCGCCATTACTTTAGTTCTGTCACAGACCTACTGATTTCCCAGGTCACTGATGCTGCTACACTTCTGCCCTTCCACAAATCAAGAGTGGAGGCCTCTCATCAGTGACAAGAACAGGAGGGTAAGAGTCCCATGGCGAAGGCGGCAGGGATGGGGGAAGAGACAGGGCTACTTTGATCTGGTCTTGGGCCTACCAAGTGCTGTGTGCTTTGCTTTTCTGTTGAGTCATTAATCATCCTAGGCACCTGCTCAGGCTAGAAGGACCCCATACTGCGAGCCCTCGCAAGAGAGACGTGACACAGCTGGAGACTGTGTCCATCCCGGGGACATGCGTCCCACATATCTCCACAGCAGAGGAGTTTAAAAAAAATTAAAAGGACATTTGAAAAGGTTTCTCAGTGCTTAACTTATGCTTTAAATATAATCTATATGGATTCTAATAAGAAACGCAAAAAAATTAACATCAATCAGACCTTAGATTAAGAAAAATAGAACAAAATATTGATTTGTGATGTTTGAGAAAAGTGGAAATGCAACAGGTATTTCAGTATTGAACATCTTTAATTAAAAACAAAACAAAAAGTAAGTGGACTCAAAAATGGCTTTCCTTAGCATACTACAAAATTGTTCATCAGTTAAATCTGTTAGGGCAACAGCCACTCTGACAGAGATCAAAGTCGCCGGAAGCCAGGTAGATATACAGACCTTGGTAAGCAAAAGACTTTCTTGCTTTTTCTGAGATCCTTTTTTTAAAAAACAGAAGCCATTGGAAGAAAGCAGTGTGTCTTTAAAACATCGCAGATAGGCATAAAGAAGAATACAAAAGAGCAAAATAGACTACAAATACAAGATTATCAAAGTATTACTGTATGTTTGACAAGAATAACTATACGAAACACTCCCCTGCGCTAATTTTATTGCAGTGAGAGTGTTCTCCGATTATATTCATTGCCTTAATTATTAACAGCCCCTCACATTCTAGCCCAAGCAATTTCCCAGCACCTCATGGACAGACTATTTGTAAGTAATTGTTACCAGCAGCCGAGAAAAATAACCCCATCGTGAGGAAATAAGGCTTTCTTTATTACTGACTTATGAGAGAAAGAGCCACTGACCACGTAAGAGAAATGATTTGGTTGTTTCCATTTATTATAAGCAAAGGTTTTGTTGTTTTCCTTTGTTATTAGGAATACTTTTTTAAAAGATTAGGAACCAAGGTATTTAGAAACTTAACTCCATTCTATCTTTTCCATCTGAGAACCCACCTTGAATTGAACAACTACATTTCCTCATGGGTTCCCGGGCATGCTCTCTCTCAAAGGTCGACCGCAATCCACATTCTTCAGTGGGTTGTCTTCTGCCTGGAAAAATTTTTTGTGTGTGTATTGGCGGGGGGTGGGGGGGGCCCTCTGTGTTTATCCTTAGGGCTGGCACTTAGCACAAAAGCAGGCACCTAGTGGTTTCTAAAGAACAGTGGAGAAATTGCAGAACACTTTCTGCATAAACTTAGGAGCCAGAAAATCAGCAACACCATTGTTCTCCTTGGGAGGCTGTCTGGTAATTCTATTAAAGAAGGAAATACGACCATCTCATAAAACAGAAGCCTACGAAGTACTCTGGGATGACACAACAACTTCAGAAAATTTAATAAGAAAGATGGTTCATTCCAACGCCATCTATGAGGAATTAAAGTCTACAGAAACAATATAAAATATGCTTTTAAACCCATGTGAATTTAAAGCAATAAAGACTCAACAGAATTTCTTAGGCTTGTTCTCCTGTCTTTGAAAATGATGATTACAAAAATGATATCCAACTAATGTGAAAACACTCTATTAGATTAAGCCATGGCATTTTTTAAACTGGACTTGGTACCATTATTTGAAAAGATATTCAGAAAATATAAAAATGTTATTATATTCATGGGAGCTATATCACATGTCTGGAGCTTGGAGTAATATTTAAATCAACTTTCCAAAGTTGATTGTAGCATATTATTTAATTAATGCTTCTCTGTAAAGACTTATTTACTAAAACTCACCAAACTTCTGGGAAAAATAAGCACTTGAAAGTGATTTCATATTTTGACCCTTTGTTATGGATTGTGGGAACTCAGAGAAATCAATGTTTGTAAATACAAGCCACATGTCGGCACAAAGGAGCAATTATTTCTGTGAATCCACATACAACGACAGTCACATGCTGTGCCGACTCCTCAAACAGGACCCACTGTGCTGAGCCCTGTGGGGCTGGCACCACGTGTGCCAAGGGGACCAGCAGGGTACAGGGTGAGCCCAGATGCCCCTTCCCAGAGCAAGAGCCCAGTGACGAAGCACACAATCCTGCATGCTACCCGTATGAAGCACACGACCCATCGTCCAAGCCCACTGTATGGGGAGCACGGTGTCTCCCCTGCTCTGCCCCAAATGTTGGTAAGGAAAGGGCTGGAGGGAAGGGTTCAGAAGCCGAGCGGGAAGCCTCAAGGGCTGAACGTTACTGTGTTTTTCACAGTTTCACTTTGATCACTTCATTCTCCCTCTTTAAAACCTTCACAGGTTTTAAATGCTCCTGTGCCTGGCATGGGCCTAGTCCAGTGCCCCTCGCTCTCACGATGAGTATGAGACTCCCCCCAAGTCTTTGCCTGGAAGGACAGCCTCACCCACTGTGAAGGGCCAACTCACCTTGTCTTCCTAGAGAACTGTTCTTTCCACATTTCTGCCCCCCCCCCTCAATTCCAAACTTGCCTTGTGTCTCCCTCTGGTGCAATCTGAACTGCAGGTGCAGTAGCATGGACCAGAGGCCATCAACTTCCAGCCAAACAAGCTTTGTGCGATGCCCCAGCTTCTCCAATGCACCCAAGAATCCCAGCCAGAATCAATCTACATCTTTGTGCATTATAAGGAACCTGAAGCCCAGGAAAGGTGCACTTTCCAGTATGTTCTACAGCAAGAAGTTACGGGAAGGGGAGAAGAGAGGGGCAGCATGCTTAAGTTTAGGGCAGGAAAAGCACACAGGAGGCGAAATAGCTCAGTGTTCTAAAGGGCCTGCTTAGGCAAGCTCAGGCAGGCACAGGGACCATGGCTTCATCCCCAGCACCATAGGCAGTGCCAGCCCTGTCCCCAGGTCAGCCTGAGGGGACCACAAGGAAAAAAAAAAAAAAAAAAAAAGCGCGAGAGGAAACGAAGACGAGCAGCTGCTCTCCCAACCTCTCCTTTCTGCTCCCTGGATTATTTGCTTTGGTTCCAATGAATCTACCTGACAGCGTAGGGAAACCCTAAAATGCTGTGGGATTGTTCATTGCTTTCAACTAACCCTAGCCCCCAGAGTTTCTTCCCTTATGAAGAAGTGCACCCAGCATTCCCTCTGTACAAACAGTAAACCACATGATCCACATCAAACCGTAAACACCACAAAGGATGAACAGCTTCCCACCCGTACCACAACGTATCAACACAAAATGACTAATTACTGAAATGAAAGAAGCTCTAATACCTGCATGCAGCACATGCCAGCCAGAGAAGCCTTTAATAATTTTAAAATAATACTCTGGAGAATCTCAGCTTGTCACAGGGCAAATTCCCAAAGGTTTGGGAGCTCAGTGCCCCCACTGTTCCCCAAGAGACAAGATAAAGGAAACAAGCTATCCAACAGAGGCCTGGGACATGGATCCAGAATAATTCTTTAAACACCAGAAGCTGATAAAGCTTGCTTTACAATTGCGATTTTATGCTACAGGCGTGTTCATATTTTTGCCAGGGGATTTAGTTTACTTCAAGCTATACAAATTTATGTACTCAGTGTATAAACATTTTAACATAATAATCTTCTATCAGAATAGCAAAACAGCATGGTCTGGTGAATTGTGTAGTGAATAGCTCTAACCAGCTCTATGTACCTCAAAGGGATTCTGCAAAGATTAATTAGTAGATACCTCCAGAAAGAGCTGTGCATGCTTTTGCAAAAACGGTTCGCAAATAGCATGTATTTATTATCCTTACAACTCGTGAGATAAAGGAAAACAGAAGCTATAATATAGCTGTAAGATTTGAAAAAGGAATGGCAGTTAGAGTCCCAGTGAATGAGACAGCTACTAAGGAGACCAGAGTCCTGATGGAAAACAGGAACTCTGAACATAGTACCCCATTAAATACAACAAAGAAAGTTGCTTTGGAAGAATCAGTGCAGCAAAAGGGTTAAAGAGGCCAGGATGTTCTGGGCCACTTCTGCTTCCTCCAGGGAGGGAGAGCAGCCTGAGCCCCTCCGAGATGGACCTGTTGGACCCCGTTGGCCGTCCCTCAGCCACGCTCCCCCGCACCTGCTGGCCCAGGCGCCTCAGTGTGCACCTGTCCTTCACAGCCCATTTCCTGCAGGGTTGCCCCCATCCATTTAGAAAATGACAAGGCAAACAGACAGAAAGGGGGTGCTGTGAAGTGCAGCCTGGTACAGCCAACAAACAGGAGTTAGGAGGAGTATTAATGGTATAACAAAAGCTATTCAATAAATATCTTTTGAAAAACTTCTTCTTTTCGTTTATGAGTTTTCCAACTATAAAGGCACATAAAAGAGTTCTTTCTTGT